>CAMPSB010000518.1:27500-137500 GCA_946959425.1 Argyrosomus regius | reverse complement strand
ACACTGTGGCAGAATACCTGAGCACTGTGCCCGATCCCAAGCTCAGGAAATCCTTGACCATGTACAGACTCAGTGAGCACAGCCTCGCCATCGAAAGAGGCCGTCACAGACAGACCTGGCTCCCCAGAGAAGACAGACTGTGCACCCACTGCACACAACAAGAGGTGGAGACCGAGCTGCACTTTCTAACCACCTGCCAGCTGTACCATGACATCAGAGACACGTACTTTCCACAGATCACAGACACCCAGAAAGACTTTGAGACCCTAGACAACATCCACAAACTTCCATACCTGCTGGGCAAAGTACAGCAATGTGCAAACATAGCAGCAAGATCTGTGAACTGCTGTGACCACAGAAGGAGGTCCAGAGGACAGGAAGGACAGACCTAGACCATCTCCTCCTGATGGACATCATTTACTCTGTATATATTTATTATTCGTAACTGATATGTATATAGGCCCTTTATTTCAAAACTATTATATGCCTTATTTATAATATTGCACATCTATAATATAAGCCTTTGTTTTTGTCAATTTAATTATTATTATTTTATTCCTGTATTTTCTGTTCAGACATTATCTATGCTTTTTGTTAATGTCACACTTGCTTTGGCAATGTTAACACATGTTTCCCATGCCAATAAAGCTGTATTGAATTGAAATTGAATTGAATTGAGAGAGACAGACAGAGAGACAGAGAGAGAGACAGAGATAGACAGACAGAGAGAGAGACAGAGAGAGAGAGACAGACAGCGATAGACAGACAGACAGAGAGAGAGACAGACAGAGAGATACAGACAGACAGAGAGAGAGAGAGACAGAGAGAGAGAGAGACAGAGAGAGACAGACAGAGATAGACAGACAGACAGAGAGAGAGACAGAGAGAGAGAGAGAGACAGACAGAGATGGACAGACAGACAGAGAGAGAGACAGACAGAGAGATACAGACAGACAGAGAGAGAGAGAGACAGAGAGAGAGAGAGAGAAAGAGAGAGAGAGAGAGAGAGACAGAGATAGACAGACAGAGAGAGACAGACAGACAGAGAGAGAGAGAGACAGAGAGAAAGAGAGACAGAGAGAGAGAGAGAGACAGAGATAGACAGACAGAGAGAGAGAGACAGAGAGTTAGCTGTGACATCATCGTTAGCTTGTTAGCTGTCGGACATGTTTGGACAGTTGTGACTGTAATGTTAACGTAGCGTTACTTCCTGGTTCCTGAATGTTCTGTAATGTACATGTTTACATTGCATGACGTCATTATGTTTACATTGTATGACGTCATACCTTCGTGGACATTTTGTTTCTTTGTCAAAAACGTCACAGAAACTCTCGCAGCTCTCGCGAGACTTCGTGCATGCTGAGCTCCTGCTGTAAATCTGCTTCACTGTCAGCTGATTAACGCGTGATTCTGACGGTTTGATGTCGTCATAACGGGGTTTTGTGTGACGTAACGCGAAGGGGGACGTACAGAAAGCGGGAATGTTGCGGGTAGTGCGGGTCAAACGGGATTTGAGGAGGATGATCGAGCTAGCAGCGGCTAGCTGCCGTTAGCACGACACGGCTTACTGTGAGTGAAGCTGTTAACCCGGGACAAACTGGGACATTTTAACGGTTTATTTTACCTTTTTCAAGCCCCACGGGTCCGTTAGTCTCCCTTAAATCCTCTTATCTGTCATGTTAGGCGGTTTACCGGCGGGAACGTGGCCGCTCTGTGCAGAGGACCTCTGTTATCGCTGCAGACCGGCGTCAAGCCAGCGGAAGACACACCGGCGGAACATCCGGCTAGGATTTCAAAATAAAAGATCCCAAGTGACAGGATAGATTAAATTGTGTTAATACAACAAAAGGAAACTTTCAAATTAAAACACATTATGTGGGCGCTCCATTGACTGCTGTGTTCAGGTTTTGACACCATTGACCATCACATCCTGTTACAGAGACTTGAACATCTAATTGGCATCAAAGGAACCGCACTGAGCTGGTTTAAGTCTTATTGTTCAGATCATCTCAGTTTGTTCGTGTTAATGCTGAATCCTCATGAACACCAAAGTTAGTCATGGAGTTCCACAAGGTTCTGTACTAGGACCACTTCTATTCAGTTTATATACGCTTCCTTTAGGGAACATTATTAGGAATCACTCCATTAATTTTCATTGTTATGCCGATGACACCCAATTATATTTATCGATCAAGCCTGATGAAACCAGTCAGTTAACTAAACTTCACTACTTTCAGGACATAAAACATCTGATGAGCTGCAACTAAAATAAACATAAAATAAAAATGGAACAGGTTTGATATCGACAGCTCCTGATGGCTATGACGTCACTTTGTGTGTGTGTGTGCGTTTCCTTCCTCTCAGGACGAGGCCGTGTATCACGGCGTGCCACTGGTCGGCGATCAGCCCAGTAACCTTGCTCAACTGAGCCGCCATGGCGTCGCCATCGTCCTCGACTTCAACCACCTGACATCCAATGAGCTGACGGAGGCGCTGCACACCATCGAGTCGAGGTGAGGGTGATGTCACAGGAAGTTTCATTGCTTTCATTTGATTCTTCTATCATTTCACAATAAAAGCCCTGACTTCCTGCTGAAATAGGATCTCATACATTCAACCATGATCGTATGTTTGTGCATGTTGTGTTTATACATGCTCATACGTGTTTATATGTTCATACGTGTTTGTCTAAAAATAAATTCAACAAAATTTAAATAAAATCTTGGTGATTAAATTTGTTCTCTGCTGTTTGTTTCCATGGAAACTACAGTAATCAGGTTACCTTTTATTTTCACACAGAAACTCAAACATCCGTCAGGAAAAAAAAAGTTTAAGATTTTATTTGGTACAAAAACAGACACAAGCTCCGCCCCCTCAGGAAACAGGAAACGGTTTTCACTTAATACTGAGACTGAACACAGATCAGTTTAACCTGCTGCTCAACACAAGACTGGATCAGGTGGACGTTTGGTCACCATGGTAACAACCAACGCCAAAAAACAAACAAAACAAAAACAAAATAAAATCAGGAAGTCTGTCCAACCTTTCACAATAAAAGAAGCAATGTTTGAGAGAAATATGTCATCATGTGACCCTTGTGTTGGGTTGTTCAGACTGCTCAGAGAGGATTCTGGGAAATAAAGTGTGAAGATTCCATCACGATTCTAACATGTGCACAAACATGTATGACGGAGTTGTAACAGGCGCGTCCCTGTTCTGTGATGTCACTTCCCTTTTTACACAGATCATCAAAATAAGTTTAAAAAAAAAAAATCACCAGTATTTTATTTTTTACATTTTTTAAATATTTTATTCACATAAAAACTGATGATGTCATCACGTCTCATTTTCTATTCAGAACAAAAAACAGGAAACCAATGCTGACTGTCAAAATAAAAGCCTCTGCAGGCTGACAGGATGTGACATCATCAGATCACCTGCGATACCGCCCCCTCTCCTTGTCCCTCTCTCTCTCTCGCTCTCTGTCCCTCGCTCGCTCCCTCTCTCTCTCACGGCGTGGTCCGCCACGCTCACGTTCACGCTGCCGCTCGCGCTCACGACGGCTGCTCACCACCGCTTGCGTCCGCCGCAGGAAGTCGTCCACGCGCATGTCATAGTCGTGCTGCATTATGGGAAAAAAACATGAGAAGGAACAGATCAGACAGGCAGACGGACAGGAAGTCCACAGACAGACAGACAGACAGACAGACAGACAGGAAGTCCACAGACAGACAGACAGACAGACAGGAGGTCCACAGACAGACAGACAGACAGACAGACAGGAGGTCCACAGACAGATAGACAGACAGACAGACAGACAGACTCACCGGGCTGGACGTGAAGGCGCGGTGTTGCGGCGCTCGCTGCTTGTCTCTAAAGCGAGGGGGTGGAGCCTCATGCTGTGGCAGGGGGGGGTGGTGGTGGTGATGGTAGGCCTGGTGTGGGGGGGGCGGGGGGTGGCTGTGGTGGTAGTAGGGGGGGTGGTGAGGGGGTGGCTGCTCCACGCCGGGATACGCTGCCTGATGAGATGTGAATGACATCATCATTAGTACAGTGTATGGTCGATCAGCTGATTGGTCAGCTGGTTGACCAGTGATCAATAACAGACACATACCAGAGTCTGCCACGGAGCCGGAGGACCGACGCTGTGGTGATAATCCCTCATGTAGTCGTTATAAGACTGAAACAAGAAGCACACAGGTAACACACACGCCTGAACACACACACGCGCCTGAACACACGCGCCTGAACACTGAGACTGACCTGTTTCTGGAACTAACATGCTAATTGGATCAAATGAAGCTAAGCTAACATGCTAATATGATGGTGACTCACCCCGTTGAGAAACACGTCTCGCCTCACGCTGGAGAATCGCCTGAAAACAAAAACACATTATATTATAGATTATCTGACATATATGTAGAGTGTACTGAGTGTATATGATAAGTATATTATAGATTATCTGACATATATGTAGAGTGTACTGAGTGCATATGATAAGTATATTATAGATTATCTGACATATATGTAGAGTGTACTGAGTGCATATGATAAGTATATTATAGATTATCTGAGATATATGTAGAGTGTACTGAGTGCATATGATAAATATATTATAGATTATCTGACATATATGTAGAGTATTCTGAGTGCATAAAATGAATATATTATAGATTATCTGACATATATGAGTGTATATGATAATACACATATATATGTTGTATGTTTGTTATCTGCAAATTAAACAGATGTATGAACTGTTGATGAACTCAAATTAAACTTAAGTAATTCATTTGTCATGTTTTACTGATGGTGCTGCTGTAGCTCCGCCTACTTCCTGTGACTCATGCAGGTGAGTGATGGGGTGTATCTCACCTGTCCACCGGCTGGTTCCGTAGGTCCTGGATGAAACCTGAAAATAAAATATATTCTTCTGTTAAATTTGACTTCAAACCATCAGGCGACCACTTCAAACTAAAATCACTTTTCAACATTTAAACCTGTTTTCATACAAAGTTATGTGAGTTATGTTATGATGTCATAACAGTGTCTGTGATGTCATAACAACGTGAGGGTTTCAGATTAACAACCTGCTCGCTGGTTGAAGTCGGGCGGACCGTCGGCTCGCGGTCGCTTCCTGCCGTGGAGGTCGTACTCTTCAGGGCGACGCCTACGTAGACAAGTCGACAAGTAAGACACACACACACACACACACACACACACACACACACACACACACACACACACACACACACACACACACACACACACACACACACACACACACACACACACACTCACTCACACACACACTCAGCTCAAACTTGAAGAATGTTTGTTTCTAACGTTTATCTAACATGAGGTTTCATGAAGGTTCTGAGTCATCCAGGGAACTTCCTGTTTAAATTGAACTGTTCAATCAGACGTCTGAAACACCAACCAATCACCAACCACCAACCACCAATCAATTCATCGACTGGTCCTGTTTACTGGTCAGTCTGTAGTCCGTCTGCTGGTCCGTCTGTAGTCCGTCTGTAGTCTGCTGGTCAGTCTGTAGTCCGTCTGTAGTCTGCTGGTCCGTCTGTTGTCTGCAGGTCCATCTGTAATGTGTCTGTTGTCTGCTGGTTCGTCTGTTGTCTGTCTATTGTCTGCTGGTCCATCTGCTGGTCAGCCTGTAGTCCGTCTGTAGTCTGCTGGTCAGTCTGTAGTCCATCTGTAGTCTGCTGGTCAGTCTGTAGTCCGGGTGTTGTCTGCTGGTCAGTCTGTAGTCCGGCTGTTGTCTGCTGGTCAGTCTGTGCCCCGTCTGTTGTCTGCAGGTCCGTCTGTAGTCTGTCTGTTGTCTGCTGGTCCGTCTGTTGTCTGCAGGTCCGTCTGTTGTCTGCTGGTCCATCTGCTGGTCTGTGTGTAGTCTGCTGGTCCGTCTGTAGTCTGTCTGTTGTCTTCAGGTCAGTCTGTAGTCTGTCTGCTGGTCCGTCTGTTGTCTGCTGGTCAGTCTGTGCTCTGGCTGTTGTCTGCAGGTCCGTCTGTAGCCTGTCTGCAGGTCCGTCTGTTGTCTGCTAGTCTGTCTGTTGTCTGCTGGTCCATCTGCTGGTCCGTCTGTAGTCTGCTGGTCAGTCTGTAGTCTGTCTGTTGTCTGCTGGTCCGTCTGTTGTCTGCTGGTCCATCTGTAGTCTGCTGGTCAGTCTGTACTCCGTCTGTTGTCTGCTGGTCAGTCTGTACTCCGTCTGTTGTCTGCTGGTCAGTCTGTACTCCGTCTGTTGTCTGCTGGTCAGTCTATACTCCGTCTATAGTCTGCTCTTACTGGTTCTCCTTTCTTTGTTGAAGTTGTCGATGTTCTGAGGATCCAGTTTTCCAGTAAGTACTTCCTGTTCTAAAGTTCGATGCCAAAATAAAAGCATCACTTCACACACACAAACAAACAAACAAAGAAGAAGAAGCCTGTGGAGGACAACATACCGCTTCTGTAGTAATGTGGGAGAGGCTGTTTGACTGTCAACAACACTTTGATTTAAAAAACAGTTTTTCTCCTCATCAGTCCGTTAAAGGCTTTTTAAATAAACCCTCTTATTTTGAAAGGGTGGAGGGAAGTGATGATGATGATGATGATGGTGCAGTCCTGTCACTCAATACATAAAAAGCCCAGCCCCTTTCAGCCCAGCCCCGCCCCCTCCAGACCAGCCACAGTCCTTAAACAGAAACCAGAAAATGTGTCTGGTGTTTCCGTCGTCTCCCTCCTCTTCACCACACACACTTCATATTCAGTTCATAGAGACACACACAAATCAACACACCAACAGCTCAGTCCTGATTCAGTGTGTGTGTGTGTGCTGGGGGAGGGGGCGGGGTTATAACTGTCCTTTATGGAGGGTGGGGGAGGGGGGGCGGAGGCATCAATTATTCAGTCCACGGGGATTTTATTTAATTTTAAATCGAGTCCATCTTTTCTGTAATTTTACCTTTTCTGAACAAGCGAGGAAACCCCGCCCTCTACGACACATCACACCCTCTCATTGGATATAGTCCGGAGGCCACGCCCCCTGCTCGACCAAACTGCACCACCTTCTCAAAGAACCAGAACCAGTCCGCCGGGCGCTCAGTCCCTCACTTTATCTGTTCTATCTCCCTCAACCACCGTCAGTCCAGCCAGTGACGCTCGTCCTTTATGCTTTTATTCTGAAAGGGTCAGCCACAGTCCAGCTAAACATTTACGAAGTTTGAAGCTCCTGCAAAGAAAAAGAGCTTCAAAGGAGAAAATTTAAATACAACAAAATTTTAAAAATTTAATTTTTATCTCAGCTCGAAAGATTTAAACTCCAAAACAAACTAAAATTAAAGATTTAAAGAAAGAAAAATTAAAGTTCTCCTGTCCTAAACTTAAAGATGTGCTAATTAAACTTTATGCTAACTTAATTATTAAACTGAGAAATCATCTATGAGCCGTTAACGAGGATCACCTGACGATGATTTTAACTTCCTGCCTGACTTTGACCCTGACGCAGAGCAATGCGTCAATCCGTGAAAACTCCAGACTGGAAATAAAAACAGAACCAGCAACGCTAGCCACGGGATAGCTAGCCGCCGGCTAAAGGCAGCGGCCGTCTCCGTTGTCCGACAGCAGGTGGCGCCGTGGTCGCAGCAGGAGAAGAAGAACAGGAAGCGGGAGGAGGAGCTTGGTGATTGGCTAACCTTCCCGGTTCTCGTTGTGGCGGTCGGCCTCGAGGCCGCGGTTCCGACGGTGTCCGGCGCTTGTGACGAACTCGGCGAGCCACCTGGTGGATGTCCACACTCTCGTCCAATGGGAACAGAGCACAGAGTTGAGCGCCGATGTCCGGTTGAATCTCCTGGAAGATAATTAAAGAGTTTAGCACAAAAACATTCAGACAACATTGAAAGAACTATTTAAAGACAGAACCAGAAGAAGCCGTGAACTCACCTGTCCGTCACGTCCAATCTTGACAGGCTTGTGTTCGTTCCAGGGGTTGGACAGGTGAGCCGTCTTCGTGAAAGGAAGCTCCCTCCTGTAAAAGGACAAAGTGTGAGGCAGCCTGCAGAGAGCGTGATGTATGTCACTTCATATAACATGAGTCATACAGGAACAAAGTCCAGTCCAGGCCGGACCGGACCTGCTCCCATTGGACCACCAACACAAGGTGCACTGGGTCAGGACACTGATGTGACCCAAGCTGAGCACCGCTGATCAGGACAAAGACACGGCGTGTCAGCAGAGTACTCTTCAGGAGTTTCTGGTTCTGGTCCTGGAGACAAAGCTGGGACTGGCTCCACGGTCCTGCTTGAGGACGGGTCAGGTGGTGAAACCTGAGTGGGGGTGACTGAACCAGACAGGCCTCGTACACCTAAACAAGTAGTCAGGTGAAATGGGAACATCTGGCTGAGGCCCTGGTCCATGATAGGGGGTGCTGTGCACATGGAAACAGACCATGTTGTTGCCGTGGTGACCAGATGAAGCTGAAGATGGTGAAGCAGGTATAAGAAGGCCTGCAGAACATGGAGGGGGGTCTGTCCAGGTTGTCCACGTGTTGTTTGGACCTCAGGTGTCTTGTGGAGGTTCTGTGGTTCTGAGCAGAGCGGAACACGTTC
Source organism: Argyrosomus regius (assembly GCA_946959425.1). Taxonomy (NCBI): domain Eukaryota; kingdom Metazoa; phylum Chordata; class Actinopteri; family Sciaenidae; genus Argyrosomus; species Argyrosomus regius. Next base: position 128,902 of record CAMPSB010000518.1, on the reverse strand, counting down.
TCTTGGTTCTCCTCACAGACCCATGAACCGGACCTGAAGGTGCGGTGGAGGTGTGGAGACCTCAGGACCGTGCAGGTGCTGTGGTTCAGTGATCTCCTCCCAGTCTGAGGTCATGGCTCTCTGCTGGAAACCAGTGGACTGTTCAGGTTTTATCGGTCTAGTCCGGTCCACGAGCTTGAACCGGTCTGATTTTGTTCAAACCGACATTTTTCATCAGAGACAGGAAGCAGCTCTTCTGATGTTAACCCTTTAGTGTCTGACTGTGGTGATATGATGGTTAGATAAACCGGTTAGCTTCACGTTAACCACTTGTTTGTCATCGTTTACCTGCAGAGCCAGTCGATCTTGAAAACTCCACCCAGCATCTTGGCGTTCATCCCGGCAGGAAGAACCCAGTGGATCGGAGAGCCGCCATGATGAGACTCTGACGCCAAACGAGCAAAACCTGCCGCCGAGACAAAGATTAAAATTGTGACAGCAAACACACAAAGACAAATACTGAAAGAATCAAACAAACAGTCAATCCGTTTTCTAACCTTGGAATTTGCCGCTTTCCCTCACAGAGAAGACGAGGACAACGCTCCGAGCCGAGCGGAAAGCTGCATTCAGCTTCTTCTCATTCACTGGCAGCGTCGACCAAACACCCTGAAAACATCAGAACATACAGCAGACATCATGGGTTAACATACATGTAGTATGTAAACATACGAGTGTGGTGTCTAAACATACGTGTAAACATTAGCTTACCTTAGCTTTGGCCAGCGAGACGTTTTCGTGGTTGTTGCTCTTTATGAGGAAGAATCGAGCGTCTCGCAGGATGTAACGAAGTTTACTGGTTGGATCTGAAACAACACAGGAAGCAGCTGTAATGCTGGGAGTAATCAGATTACCTCAGTACTCTAGCTGCACTAAACTAAAACAAATACCGTATTTTCCGGACTATAAAGGCGCACTTAAAAGCCTTTAATTTTCTCAAAAAACGACAGTGCGCCTTATAATCCGGAGCGCCTTATATATTGTTCTGGAGTAAAACAGCCCCCTCTAGTGAATTAATATGGATTAATTCTGGTTGTGCTTACTGACCTCGAAGCGATTTTGTGTGGTCCACGGTGCTCACGGCGCTCAGTCAAAATGTTTTAGTACGACTTTGGTAAACTACAAAGCCGCACCGCTTGCAGCATTACGGCTACCGTAGTCAGGAGCGTGAATTATTGTGAATACACTAACGTTTGATTTAGCGGTATCAGACTGTGTTTTTTTACATGTTACAACTGAACAAGGTTGGGAGTTATTGTGAATACGCTCATTAACGTTTGAACAATGTTGAGAGTTATTGTGAACGCGTTTAATAAAGTTTGACTGACTGACTTATCTGACTGTTTTGTTTCGCTTAATGCGCCTTATAGTCCGGTGCGCTTTATATATGAAAAAAGATCGAAAATAAACCATTCATTGACAGTGCGCCTTATAATCCAGTGCGCCCTATAGTGCGGAAAATACGGTAAATAAATCAATGCATAATCAAAACAGCCGCCTTACTCTCCATCCCTTTGCGGACGGCTCGGACCGACGATGACAGCTTTTCCCGCTTCTTTTCTGAACCTTTCAAAATAAAAGCACAGAATACAAGAGTCAGAGTGGAGCTCATTAAATATGCAAATGTTATGAAGACAAGAAACAGTTACGCAGAAATTACGCAGTTTCAGGTGATGACGTTGTTATAGTTACCTGAGGCTTCGGAGGCGGAGCCTGAGTGCACTGACTCGCCGTCGTCAGAGAAGCTGACAGAGGAGGCGGAACGCGAGTCGCCAGCCTCGCTGCGAGTATCGTAGTCGTTCCCCTCACCTCCACGACGCTCATACTCCTCCTCTTCCTCCTCCTCTTCTTCCTCATCCTCCTTCTCTCCTTCCTCCTCCTCTTCCTCCTCCTCTTCCTCCATGCCCTCCTCTTCCTCCTCCTCCTCTTCTTCCTCCTGATCGTCTTCTTCTTCTTCCTCTACATGGGAGGCAGCGGGGGAGGAGCTTCCTGACCCCGCGTCTGAGCCATACTCGGCTGCTGCCTCATCCTCTGATTGGTTGTCTTCCTCATGAGGGGAGGGGCTCGTCCGCCGCTCGTCACGCCGCAACTTCTAAAGACAAAGAGAAAAGTACCGTGATTGGCTGTCAAACTGAAAGCTGATTGGCTGTGAAGGAATGCTTTGTGCTGTATGTGTACTGTAAGAAGTAATGGTGGTATCGGTGATATCAATACCTGACTCAGACCCTCCAGACCTCTCTGAGACTCTCTGCGTCGTACTTCCTCTCCTCCGCGGCTCCTGGTCGCCTCACGGGCTCCTCGCCGTCCCTTTCGCTCCTCATAGTATTCGTGGCGGTAGCTGCCAGTGGCAGCAGCGTGCCGGCCACGAGGGCTGGATGCCGCCTTCTTCGAAGAGGACGAAAGAGGTGGACCCGGGGCTCTCTTATTGGTAGAAGAGGACCTGGAGGGGGCGTGGCCAGACGAGGGGCGGAGCCTCTTCAGGTCCTGGCTGTCGGAGCGCTCACTCTTCCTCTTTGTTCCTGAAAGACAAAACAGAGGGTTTAGTTAACACAGAACAAAGCCAACCATATTTCATTAACATCAGCTGTTCTACTATCAGTACTATAGGTACTACTAACAGTACTATAGGTACTACTAACAGTACTACTATCAGTACTACTATCAGTACTACTATCAGTATTACTATCAGTACTATCGGTACTACTATCAGTATTACTATCAGTACTACCGGTACTACTATCAGTATTATTATCAGTACTACAGGTACTACTAACAGTACTACTATCAGTACTACTAACAGTACTACAGCTACTACTATCAGTACTACTATCAGTACTACAGCTACTACTATCAGTACTACAGCTACTACTATCAGTACTACTATCAGTACTACTATCAGTACCCCTATCAATACTGTAGGTACTACTATCAGTACCACTATCAGTACTGTAGGTACTACTATCAGTACAACTATCAGTACTATAGGTACTACTGTCAGTACCACTATCAGTACTGCAGGTACTACTATCAGTACTACTGTCAGTACTACAGGTACTACTATCAGGACTATAGGTACTACTATCGGTACTACTATCAGTACTATAGGTACTACTATCAGTACTACTATCAGTACTGTAGGTACTACTATCAGTAATGCAGGTACTACTATCAGTACTACTGTCAGTACTACGGGTACTACTATCAGTACTATAGGTACTACTATCGGTACTACAGGTCCTACTATCAGTATTGTAGGTACTACTATCAGTACTGTAGGTACTACTATCAGTACTACTATCAGTGCTGTAGGTACTACTATCAGTACCACTATCAGTACTATAGGTACTACTGTCAGTACCACTATCAGTACCAGGTACTACTATCAGTACTACTGTCAGTACTACAGGTACTACTATCAGGACTATAGGTACTACTAGTATACTATCAGTACTAAGTACTACTATCAGTACTACTATCAGTACTGTAGGTACTACTACAGTAATCAGGTACCACTATCAGTACTACTATGGTACTACTATCAGTACTATAGGTACTACTATCAAAGGTCCTACTACATCAGTACTGTAGGTACTACTATCAGTACTGTAGGTACTACTATCACTACAGTACTATCAGTACCACTATCAGTACTATAGGTACTACTGTCAGTACCACTATCAATACTGTAGGTACTACTATCAGTACTACTATCAGTACTGTAGGTACTACTATCAGTACTGCAGGTACTACTATCAGTACTATAGGTCCTACTATCAGTACTACAGGTCCTACTATCAGTACTACAGGTACTACTATCAGTACTACTATCAGTATTGTAGGTACTACTATCAGTACTGTAGGTACTACTATCAGTGCTGTAGGTACTACTATCAGTACTGTAGGTACTACTATCAGTACTACAGGTACTACTATCAGTGCTACTATCAGTACTACAGGTCCTACTATCAGTACTATCAGTACTCTAGGTCCTACTATCAGTACTATGGGTGCTACTATAGATACTTCTATCAGTACTATGGGTGCTACCATCAGTACTACTATCATTGCTACACACAAGTGTACCTTTCTTGTCGCTGACGTCTCGTTCAGTCTCAGGGTTATACAGCTCATCGTCCTGATCTGGAGCTTCAGTCAGAATATCTTCCAGAACGTTCAGCTCTCCATCTGAAGAACAGCAACGCAACAATTTATATCAACAGGACAACCAGCAACACATAGTGTCTGGTACCTGTCTAGTAAGTCGTCAGTAGTGTCTGGTACCGGTGTCGTTGATAGTGTCCGGTACCTGTAAGTCATTGGTAGTGTCCGGTACCTGTCCGGTAAGTCGTTGATAGTGTCCGGTACCTGTCCGGTAAGTCGTTGATAGTGTCTGGTACCTGTGAGTCGTTGATAGTGTCCGGTACCTGTCCGGTAAGTCGTTGATAGTGTCTGGTACCTGTGAGTCGTTGATAGTGTCCGGTACCTGTCCGGTAAGTCGTTGATAGTGTCTGGTACCTGTAAGTCGTTGATAGTGTCCGGTACCTGTCCGGTAAGTCGTTGAGAGTGTCCGGTACCTGTAAGGTAAGTCGTTGAGAGTGTCCGGTACCTGTAAGGTAAGTCGTTGATAGTGTCCGGTACCTGTAAGTCGTTGATAGTGTCTGGTACCTGTAAGTCGTTGATAGTGTCCGGTACCTGTAAGTCATTAATGAGGTTTAAACTTGTCACATTAAAATCAGTTTCAGTCAGTCACCTCTTGGATCAATAATTATTATTAAAATTAATGATTTATCCAATAAAAGGTGAAAACATGCCTGTGATATCTGTTTAACTTCATGTGAGACTTATTTATTGTGGATTATCTGTCACAGGCCGAACCCATCCGAACATTATAAACAGCCTGTTTGTATTTAAGTCGGTGTGTTCGGTACCGGACTGTCGGGCTCTCGGTGCAAACAGTGGATGATGAGGTGTCACAGCTCACGTACAGCTGCCGTTAACCAACCTGCTAACTAGTCACCGGTAACTAAGTAACTTGTCCGTTAATAACGTCCACTAACCGACGTTCACTAACCGACGACCACCGACCGTCAGCACAACAAAGAGAGTCGACATGCTAACGCAAAGAGCTAACCGCGGCTAACAAAGCGCTCCGCTCGTGCCTCACCTTTGTCCTCGCGCCGGTCGGCCGCCATCACAGCCTGTGACGTGCTCCTGTCTCGCGGGCAGGTATCGCTACAGACAACACACGTTTGTTTAATTTAAAGTCAAAATAATAAGACAAAACAGAGAGGAGGCAGCTCAAAGACGGAAAATGGCGGAGAAAGCCTGCTGGACATTCTTCTTCGTGTCGTGGCTCAGAAACAGCGTCCAGGTGAACTACCGCCACCTGTCGACCGTGAGCGGCAACAGCAGCTGCTTCTTCTTCTGCGCTCTCAGTGTACATAAACACAGACAGGCAGACAGACACACAGACAGCAAAACAGACAGTCTTGTGTTAATGTTTTTATCTACTTAATTTTTAATGATATATGAATAATTAATTATGAATATATTAACCTGCAGACACGTGACATCACGTTGCCATGGTAATGCATGTCAATGAGTGCTTTTATTTTGAAAGTTCTGTACAGGAAGTGTTTCGTGTTAACTGGAGCAGGTTGGTTCTGCGCATGATTCTGCGCAGCATCAGACCGGAAGTCCACGTCAGGACAAGAAGTGAAACTCTGAGTGAGTCCCGGTCTGTCCAGGTCGGTTCTGGAGTGAATCCGTCTCAGCTCAACTCTTTTCTTTACACACAAAATGGCGGACGAGGCCACGCGCCGGGCGGTGTCGCAGATCCCGTTGCTGAAGACGCACGCGGGGCCACGGGACCGCACGCTGTGGCCGCAGCGGCTGAAGGAGGAGTACCAGGCTTTGATCCACTTCGTGGAGCAGAACAAGGTGGCGGACAACGACTGGTTCCGCCTCGAGTCCAACGCGGACGGCACGCGCTGGACCGGTACGTGCTGGTTCATCCACGAGCTGCTGCGCTACGAGTTCCGGTTGGAGTTTGACGTCCCGGTGACGTACCCGGACACCGCGCCCGAGGTGGCGGTCCCGGAGCTGGACGGGAAGACCGCGAAGATGTACCGCGGCGGGAAGATCTGCCTGACCGAGCACTTCGCGCCCCTCTGGGCCCGGAACGCGCCGCGCTTCGGCCTCGCGCACCTGATGGCGCTGGGACTCGGACCGTGGCTCGCGGTGGAGGTCCCGGACCTGATCAGCAAAGGACACGTGATCCACAAGGAGCGGCAGCGCGAGGCTGCGGTGGAGTGACGTCACCAGGTCAAAACGTGAACAGTGAAAAACTGAACGAGACCGGAAACCACAAAAAACATCAACACGAGACCGGAAACCACAAATGATGTAAACATAAACAGAGTCTGGTGGAGACAGACAGACAGACAGACTGGTACAGACACAGGCACAGATAGAGACAGACAGACACACACACACAGATAGATACAGACAGACAGACTGGTACAGACACAGGCACAGATAGATACAGACAGACTGGTACAGACACAGGCACAGATAGATACAGACAGACAGACTGGTACAGACACAGGCACAGATAGATACAGACAGACACACACACACAGATAGATACAGACAGACAGACAGCTACAGACAGGCATTTTCTTTGAGAAATAAAAAGTTTCTTTGAATGCAAATGTTTTATTTTTTATTAAAGTGACTCCACGTCAGACAGACAGGATGATGACAGACAGTTAAAGATCAGACATGTAAACAGAGTGACCTGTAAAGACTTAATAACAATAAAAATGATTTAATACTTAATACGACAGACTGCAGTCACAGCGTCTGAATCAAACATTTACACAACTGGTGGACCTGCTCTGGTCTCACGTAGCCTCACAGTCTCACTTGGACCTGGTTTATTATTTTTGAGTCTTGTGTTTCCTCAGTAAACTTGGATAAGCTCCGCCCACTCAGCTGGAGGCCACACCCCATTCTCCTGCACGTTGCTAGGTGACAACTTCCAGTCCCAGCTCCTCACCGGGACACCCCAGGTGGCGCCGTAGTTCGCTGTCACGTATTCGAGAGTTTCACACGGAACGCGAACTTTCAGCTCCAGAAGCTCCGCCCAGCAGAGCGAGAAGCGAGGGAAGACGTACCTGATAAAAAAAAAAATGTCATGTGACATAAATTAATATAAACATGAAATATTTAAATGAGTAACTATATATAACATATTTAAATGAGTAATTATATATAACATATTTAAATTTTTATTAACTTGAACTTCCTGCCGCTCTTCGCCTGCGTTCCTCCATTCCACGTGACGTCTCCGTCTTCGTAGAAAAAGAAAACGTCCAATTTGACGTTGTCACTCAAAAAGGAAAGCTCCAGACTGTCTTCCACCTGCACTTCAAAATAAAACAAGCCTTCAAAATAAAATATACACCAGCTTCAGAATAAGATGATACGGAGCCCCTAAAGGGACATGGAAAAAAAATAAATAAAAATTAAACGTTTCTAGTGAGCACAAGATACTTTCTCGTGAGCACCAGAAAGTATCTCGTGCTCACGAGATACTTTTCTGGTGCGCTCGAGAAAGTATCTCATGAGCACGAGAAAGTATCTCGTGCTCACTAGAAACCTTAGGTTAAGCACAGGCAGTTGTGCTTCCTGTGCGTATGCCTCTAGGCTCATTAAGATCATTAAAGGAATGGCTGCGTAAATGACTGCGGTAAAGTTGGAAAGATATTGGCAGATTCGAACTTCCGGGATCAATAACTCTGAAGTGAAACGTTGTTAAAACACAAAACACGCATATTTTCAACCGTAGTAAGATAGACAACGAGCTACAACCTAATGTTCATCAAAACGAGCCATGCTCAGAGCCACACCAACAACATTAGTGTTTACGTGCAGCCGGCTGTGAGAGCAGCGCGCAGGGACCGTCTACAAAGTGCAACACCGAAAAGAGATATTACAACATAATAATAACTTCACTATGATACAGTGTAGTGTCACCAAACTCACTACACACTTCATTGATCCCCTACAGAAACACTTGGTTTAAAAGAAAGGCATTTTTCATAATTTCTGGGAATTTTTATTAGGAATATTAATCAATAACTTCACTATGATACAGTGTAGTGTCACCAAACTCACTACACACTTCATTGATCCCCTACAGATTACACTACAACACTTATTTGGGGAAATAAGGACTTTGAATAATTTCTGGGAATTTTTATTAGGAATAGTAATCAATAACTTCACTTTGATGCTTTTTCATGCTCTGCTCCTTTCGTGCCCCATACCGCTGTGGAGTTTCGTGCCCCTGGTAGTCTGCCTTTAGACTTTGTTGTTTTTCACGCTCTGCCTGACGCAAAATTCAAATACCCCAAATTATACTAAAGCCCTCTCTCACAAACTAATTGTTGTAGTACCCAACAGGAGTGGTTGAGCTGAGGTTTATGATACTACACTGTAATAGTTATTGAATATAATTCCTAATAAAAATTCCCCCAAACTATGAAAAAAGATTTATTTTTTTTCAAACAAAAAACAACAAGTGTAATCTACAGATTACACTACACAACACAAGCTTTCAGCACCACAGAGAGCAGCCTTCATGTCACCAGCGGCCTGGATGTCAATCAGTTCACTGTGATTAGCCGCCTCGACCAGCGGCATCACCCTCCCCACGTTAGCAGTTGACAGCCTCATGAATATGAAGCCTAAAATATCGTTTCCGCCCCCTTGTGGCTCACTACTGTACAGGTAATATGAGTCTGTTAACACTGACAAAGGCTAAAAAATAACATACATTTCAACGGCAAATTGATATATGAAATAATAATATATTACTTGGGATACAATATGAATTTAATTTTACGAGAGCGTCTGGCCCTGATAGTGTCTGCCGAGAAACATTCTAGCCCTTGGACAAATGTAGTTGATGACCCCTGCTGTAGGAGATCAATGAAGTGTGTAGTGAGTTTGGGGACACTACACTGTATTATAGTGCAGTTATTGATTAATATTCCTAATAAAAATTCCCAGAAATTATGAAAAATGCCTTTCTTTTAAACCAAGTGTTTCTGTAGGGGATCAATGAAGTGTGTAGTGAGTTTGGTGACACTACACTGTATCATAGTGAAGTTATTATTATGTTGTAATATCTCTTTTCGGTGTTGCACTTTGTAGACGGTCCCTGCGCGCTGCTCTCACAGCCGGCTGCACGTAAACACTAATGTTGTTGGTGTGGCTCTGAGCATGGCTCGTTTTGATGAAAATTATGTTGTAGCTCGTTGTCTATCTTACTACGGTTGAAAATATGCGTGTTTTGTGTTTTAACAACGTTTCACTTCAGAGTTATTGATCCCGGAAGTTCGAATCTGCCAATATCTTTCCAACTTTACCGCAGTCATTTACGCAGCCATTCCTTTAATGATCTTAATGAACCTAGAGGCATACGCACAGGAAGCACAACTGCCTGTGCTTAACCTAAGGTTTCTAGTGAGCACGAGATACTTTCTAGTGAGCACGAGATACTTTCTGGTGCTCACTAGAAACGTTTAATTTTTTATTTTTTTTTCCATGTCCCTTTAGGGGCTCCGTAAGATGATGATAAATGAAAAGGTAGAAAAGTTTTCACCTTTCCAAACTTATGTTTGAGTGACAGGCCGGCGTCTCTGAATGCTGCAACGATGTCCGACCTGAAATCTACGATGAAAATCCCGATGTCGACATCTCGACTGTACGAGATAACGCTGCACTGCCTGAACCAGCCTGCAGGGGGCGAGAAGCAGACACGGACAGAGATGTTAGCATGTCATGTGTCGTAATACTGTGATGTTAGCATGTTGTCAGTATATTAGCATGTTACCCAGACAGGTGCCGCTGCTGAGCCAGAAGGGAATGTCGAGGTGAGCGAGGACTCGAGCGGCCAAATGAAGCAATGACTTCACTTTCCTCCGAAAGTCCACGGCGTCCGGAGACGAGTCTTCAGGGTAGAGCTGCATTGACAGAGTGGAGAGAGAGAGCGTGTTCAAAACATCCTCAAATCATCTCATGGTGTTCAGCTACATATTTAATCAGCATTTTCACCTGCAGGAAGTTGCGGGCGTCACGGTAACGACACTCAAGGAAGCGAGCGTGTTGCTGCTCAGACAGAAAGCGGGAAACGTTGCGAGGGATTCGAACGTCAAGACCATCGAGGACCGTCAGGACCAGCTCTGGCCTGCAGGGCGCGGAACAAACGCAGTTAAACAGAAATAACCTAATGAGTGCTGGAAACTGCTTGATATTGTAATTGCATTACTTTCATGGTATATAGCTTGGTCAGTGACACAATTAGAAACATTTAATCTAATTTCTCCCTTATATAGAAGGCTCTCACTAAACATAATTATGGTCGTTTACAGCAAAACAGCATCTGATTTGATGAAGTAAAATAATCAGTTTGTACACAAACAATGAAATACATTGCTGCATGTTTCAAAATCACATTCAAGCTATTTCCAAACATTTTAGAAATGCATTTTTAAGCTTCTGACTGAAGTCAAATTTGTCTTCATTTAATCAGAAGGATGAAAATATACCTTAAATGCTTGTAAAGTGCTTCAATATGCAGCATGATATAAACACACTGAAAAAATGCAAGTGCACACATCTCATAGGTCTGTAATTGTTACTCGTATTTACAGCAGTTTCAGAAAGTGAGGTCAAATATTTTACTATGCTTTAAATTTCTTCTTACTTTAATTATTTGTTAATAGTAAAACACCAACACTTTAGATTAAGTGTAATGAACATCTTGAGTAACAATATCTAGGAGAAGTGGAGCTGAGACTTTGTCAATCTAAGTGAAATCCACCTCTGAGGTGGGATTCAAATGATCCTGAAATTTTGGTATCAAGTTGATCCAGATATCTGCCTTAACTTTTGAAATACCCAAATCCAGCCTTTTATCTGGATTCAAGGGAGGATCGGATTACCAGAGCAGAATAGAAGTTGAAATACCCAGTTTTCAGATCAGATCTAGATTTAATCCAATCTGACCAGGATAATCCTGTCAGATCACTTTTGAAATACTGGGCCCAGGATCACCTTGATCCATGACTGAGAAAAGGAGGATTTCATTATCCGGATTATTCTGATCCAGATTACAAGTTTTGAAATACTGGGCCCAGAGCAAAATCCTAATCTTCCTGATCTTCAGGATCAGGATTCTCTGGATCTGTGTTGAAATATCCGGTTTTCAGATCAGATCTAGATTTAATCCAATCCGACCAGGATAATCCTATCAGATCACTTTTGAAATACTGGGCCCAGGTGTTTGTCTTCACGTTCAGCTTGTCGTGCTTCACCTGTCGTACGCTCCAGCGTGGCGTCCGTAGTCGAGCAGTTTGAAGGGGGCGAAGCTTCGGTCCATGTCGGCTTTGAGGCGCAGCGGTCCGTGCCACAGATAGTTCCCACTGCGCTCGTACAGGAACACCACCTGGAACAAAATCCATGAAGTCACACAGAGAAATACAAAAAAATGCTGTTTCTATGTGGCTGTCAGGTGTCACACACCTGGATGGTGTAACCATGGTTGCGGAACAGGAAGTGCAGGGGGATCTCCTCTCCTGATAGGGTGTCTAGACTAGCCAATCGTGGGTCCACTCCTCGCAGCTCCAGCAGGTCGAAGCCTTTCTGTTCTGCAGCCAATAGGAAGCCAGGCTGACAAATAAAAACAAAACACACACACACACACACACATATATATATATATATATATTAGTGCTGTCAAAAATATCGCGTTATTAACGCGTTAACGCAAAACAATTTTAACGCCGTTAATTTTTTTATCGCGAGATTAACGCTCTTTGTGACCTAGTGAACTTGTAGTTTTTTCATAAGCTGTGGCCACTGCTAGTAACGTTAGAAAAACTACAGGATCCAGCTGTAAACCGGAAGCAAAACAATAAGCGCGCCCCACGCTACCGTATTGTGTGGATGTCGAGCACGAGATGCTGAAATGGACGCTGCTAACAAAATTATGAATGGAAAAGTTCGTTAGATAAAAGTTATCTGTGTGTATTGTCGGTGTGAACTGAGTTATCATCGTAGCACATCCAGTCTGAAATACGACTTGATGGCCAAACACACCGGCAATTCAAATTCTCCGCCTCCTCCGCGTCATAACCAGGCGACAATGGATGGATTTATTTTGTATCACCCTGTTTTGAAGGTTGTTGAGGGGGCTGTTTTTGTGACTAGGTATTTATTTTTTTGTCATCTGTTTATTGATAGTGTTGCTTTGTTTGAGATTTTGCTTCAGACGTGAATGGCTGTAACACTACATGTTGTTATTGTGGTTTGCAATAAAAAAACATTTGCACAAAGCAAGCCTATCCCCTTTTCCATGTTGATAAGAGTATTAAAATGATCATTCAAGGGACATTTAGAATAGATAAAAATGTGCGATTAATTTGCAATTAATCGCAAGTTAACTATGACATTCATGAGATTAATTGCGATTAAATATTTTAATCGATTGACAGCACTAATATATATATATTGTTATGGGAATTTTTTAAGAGAAGGACCCTTCAATAAGGAAGACCGTATTCAAAGTATCAAAGTTTGAGTTGAATTTATTATTCTTGTACAAGAAGGAGTGTTTAACAGTGCAACGCACAAGAGGGGTTACAGAGAAAAGGCTCCCTGAAGAGCTCTAACAGTTGGTTCTTATACATCTGTTTTTCTGGGTTGTCTCGGACACCTCCCCACTGCTACAAATGACATCACAACGTCATTGCCTGGTTCTCTGCTCACTAATGGGCAGGAATGTTTCTTATCTACCCATCCTCCCTATCCTTATACTATCACTGTTAATTTATGGTTGAACTCTATCTCACCCTGCCAGCCTCAGTAAAACATAGAGCAGATAAGAGAAGTGCCCAAGACATGTAAAGAACAAGATTAAACACATACCATATGGATTAGAACCTCTGAACCCCAGTATAATCCTAATTTTTATAACATATACTGTATATATTTATTTTTTCAGATATTTACTGACAAATGTAGAAATATTAAAAGATAAAAACACATTTTACACTTTAGAAAGATTCTCTTATTTCCCACTCAGTCTCTGGACTGTGAACACATCACACACTCACGTCATACTTCCACAGGTTGGCGTGCACAGCGAAGGACGTGATTGGCCGTCCGGTGCAAAGGAAGCTGCAGTGCGGCTCACGCACCAGCCGGTCACGCTGCCGCAAAGCATCCTGGGAGAGCAGTGTGAGCGCGGCGGTGTCGGCGAGGAAGAGTGGCAGCCTGAAGCGCTGAGCCAACGCCAGAAACTTCTTGACTGTTTGCTGTGGCAACCAATCAGAACATGACTGTTACTATGGCAACAGCTGTCATAACATGACGGGGAACATTAGCTCTGACTCACCCATTGGATGTCGTTAGCAGTCAGGTGACCAGTGCGGCTCAGAAGGTGAGGACCAGACTGCAGAAGAAAGGCATGCTGGGAAATTAAATCTAAAATATGATTATTTAAAAATATTTTATTTAATTTCTACATATCATATTTCTTGAGTACTTCTACAGTACATCTACAGTACTTCTACAGTACATCTACAGTACTTCTATAGTATATCTACAGTATTTCTACAGTACATCTACAGTATATCTACAGTACTTCTACAGTACATCTACAGTACTTCTATCGCATATCTACAGTACTACATCTACAGTACATCTACAGTACTTCTATAGTATATCTACAGTATTTCTACAGTACATCTACAGTATATCTACAGTACTTCTACAGTACATCTACAGTACTTCTATCGCATATCTACAGTACTACATCTACAGTACATCTACAGTACTTCTATAGTACTTCTACAGTACATCTACAGTATATCTACAGTATATCTACAGTACTATATCTACAGTACATCTACAGTACTTCTATAATATAACTACAGTACTTCTACAGTATATCTACAGCACTTCTATAGTATATCTACAGTATATCTACAGTACTTCTATAGTACATCTACAGTACTTCTACAGTACATCTACAGCATTTCTACAGTACATCTACAGCATTTCTACAGTACATCTACAGTACTTCTATAGTACATCTACAGTACGTCTATAGTACATCTACAGTACTTCTACAGTACATCTACAGCATTTCTACAGTACATCTACAGCATTTCTACAGTACTTCTACAGTATATCTACAGTACTTCTATAGTACATCTACAGTACGTCTATAGTACATCTACAGTATATCTACAGTACATCTACAGTACTTCTATAGTACATCTACAGTATATCTACAGTACTTACAGTACATCTACAGTACTTCTATACATCTACAGTATATCTACACAGTATATCTACAGTACTTCTACAGTACATCTACAGTACATCTACAGTACATCTACAGCATTTCTACAGCACATCTACAGTACTTCTATAGTACATCTACAGTATATCTACACAGTATATCTACAGTACTTCTACAGTACATCTACAGTACTTCTATAGTACATCTACAGTATATCTACACAGTATATCTACAGTACTTCTACAGTACATCTACAGTACTTCTATAGTACATCTACAGTATATCTACACAGTATATCTACAGTACTTCTACAGTACATCTACAGCATTTCTACAGTACATCTACAGTACATCTACACAGTATATCTACAGTACTTCTACAGTACATCTACAGCATTTCTACAGTACATCTACAGTACATCTACAGCATTTCTACAGTACTTCTACAATAGGCTACTTCTACAGTACATCTACAGCATTTCTACAGTACATCTACAGTACTTCTATAGTACATCTACAGTATATCTACACAGTATATCTACAGTACTTCTACAGTACATCTCACCTTGCTGACGTATTTCCGGTAGTAGTACAGCTGGAACAGCAGGAACACCGAGCTGCTGACGATCAGCAGCGACAAAACAGCTGTCCGGTTCACACGAGGCATCTGCACGGTCACCCGCTATTCATGACGTCAAACCGGCGCTCTCTGCGTCGGATTAACGGCGGCAAAACCACACAAAGGCGCGAAAAACACCGAACTGTCCGCGGCGTCAAGAAGCGCCGACATCTTTAAAACAACCCGAGGACATGGACGACCCCTTCCTGCTGGGACCTTCAGAGTAAAAGCCTGGCGCCTTCCTGCTGGGACCTTCACAATAAAATCCTGGCGCCTTCTGCGGGGACCTTCACAATAAAAACCTGGCGCCTTCCTGCTGGGATCTTCACAGTAAAATCCTGGCGCCTTCCTGCTGGGACCTTCACAGTAAAAGCCTGGCGTCTTCCTGCTGGGACCTTCACAGTAAAAGCCTGGCGCCTTCTGCGGGGACCTTCACAATAAAAGCCTGGCGCCTTCCTGCTGGGACCTTCACAGTAAAAGCTTGGCACCTTCTGCGGGGACCTTCACAGTAAAAGCCTGGCGCACTTCCTTGTTTACTTCCTGGTTATGCGGCCCACTGAATATGCGCAGTAGTGTTTCTGTGGTGGCCCCGCCCTCAGGTGTTTCAACAGTTTTACATACTGTACAACAGAAATATGAGCCTTCTGGTGGTCGGTCCGTACCTGTGTATGGCGGTCTGTATGTATGTAAAGTTTAATAAAGTTTTTCCACTTTATTGATGCATAAGTTCAGACGGGCAAACAAACACAGTCTCAGAATCAGAATCACTTTTATTGGCCAGGTGTGTGAACACACACGAGGAATTTGTGTGTGTGTGTGTGTGTGTGTGTGTGTGTGTGTGTATCAAGAAATACTCCCCGTCGGGGAAAGTTTTATTGATAAATCTCCAAATCATAACAGAAGGTCTCTTCTGACTCTTTCCATACAGAGCCGGTATACACCGTCTGTACCGTATACACAGTATGCACCGTCTGCACCGTACTATACACGGTCTGTACCATATACACCGTCTGTACTGTATACACCGTATGCACCGTATACACAGTCTGTACCATATACACGGTCTGTACCGTATACACGGTCTGTACCGTATACACGGTCTGCACCGTATACACAGTCTGTACCATATGTTGTTTCACAATCTTCAACGCTGTCCTTGTTCAGCAGACTGGATAACACTTTGTTTAATTTCAGGTCCAAATCAAGTCAAAAAGTGTTGCTCTACTTCCGTAGGCAATAACACACAGGATTCATCAGGATTGACAGCAGATAGAGCTTTTATTATCTTGACAGACAACACAAAGCCCGAGTCTCCCCAGGATAAGACTGAAGTCACTAGTTTGGGGTTCTTCCTTATATACTCTTTACATGTCCAGCCTATTTTGTTTGTCACGCCTAATATCACACTCTTACTATGACACAATGGTGTAGTAGTCTTATCTTGCACCTGGACCCTTTGGGCTGCGCCAGGCTTTGAGGCTATCTACTCAAATGGTGTCTACCCCATGCCCACTGACCTTGGTCTACTGAGGCCCAGATGTTATCTTTGGCTTTATTCCTTACAGGATGACACCCTTAGATTCTGCTTTGTGCCTTACACCATTATGTCACAGATCTCTTCAACTGCATTTTTAAAGAGTTTTATAAGTTCCACATCATTATAGGTTTCACACAGTTATATGGTGCATAAGTTTCACACTGTTGCAAGTTACACATTTATGATTCACATCAAATCAAACTAAATAATCAAGTGCTCATTATTTCATTAATCTTGTGGGTTCACACATCCAATATTAAAACACAAGTGATCTCTATCTGACTTACTGCTTTTGTGAGGTTACATAAGGTCAAGTGCTCTCTATCTATCTTACTGCTTATGTGAGGTTATATGAGTTCACACGTGCATCCCAGTCTTCAAACAGTGCCTTTGAAAGTTTAAGATAACTCCCGCTACCTGTGTGCGCGCTACATCCCCCTAACTGCTTACTGAGCATGCTGGATGTTCCATCCTACATGTCGGCTATATTCTTTACCCATGGTGCTACGAACCCCCTGACTGCTCCAGAGCACGTCCAGCATTCCCCCAAAACACCAGGTGTTTCGCTGCACCCACTGCGCTTCAGTCGACATGTCGGTTGCATACTCCGCTCACAACTCAAAGATAATACAGAAGAACAGTCCACATGTTGATTGTGCTCAACTCATAACTCAGAGATAACACATAAGAACAGTCCACATGTTGATTGTGCTCAACTCATAACTCAGAGTTGGCATAAAGGACCATTCTGCATGTTGGCTGTCCCTGACTCATATCTCAGAGTGAACAGAAAAGAAAAAGAAAAAACAGGTTTAAAAATAGTTGAAAATAGTTGAAACACTTTAACACTCAGTGAATTTAAACAGTACTCACTCCCTTAATTTTACACATCACATATACACGGTCTGTACCGTATACACAGTCTGCACCGTATACACCGTCTGCATCATATACACCGTCTGTACCATATACACGGTCTGTACCGTATACACGGTCTGTCTGTTCTGTACACGTGACATCTATTGCACGTCGGTCCGTCCTGGGAGAGGGATCCCTCCTCTGTGGCTCTTCCTGAGGTTTCTTCCACCTTTTTTCCCTGTTAAAAGGGTTTTTTGTGGGCAAGTTTTTCCTCACTCGAACCGAGGGTCTAAGGACAGAGGGTGTCACTCCCTGTACTGATTGTAAAGCCCTCCGAGGCAAAATGTATTTTGTGACTTTGGGCTATACAAATAAAATTTTATTTGATTTGTACCATATACACGGTCTGTACCGTATACACAGTCTGCACCGTATACACCATCTGCACCATATACATGGTCTGTACCGTATACATGGTCTGTACCGTATACATGGTCTGTACCGTATACACGGTCTGTACCGTATACACAGTCTGCACCGTATACACCGTCTGCACCATATACACGGGTCTGTACCATATACACGGTCTGTACCGTATACACGGTCTGTACCGTATACACAGTCTGCACCGTATACACCATCTGCACCATATACATGGTCTGTAGGGGTGGCTGTGGCTTGGAGGTAGAGCGGGTCGTCCACTAATCAGAAGATCGGCGGTTCGATCCCCTCCAGTCTGCATGTCCTTGGGCAAGATATATATATATACATATACACAGTCTGTACCGTATACACCGTCTGTACTGTATACACCGTCTGCACCATCACCATTGACATGTTTACATGTATGTTTGTCCTGCTGTTCCATTGACCTGCTTGAGCATTTTGGACTTGTATACTTATGAACCTTTTACTGCAGATACTTTGAGTATTACAGTACTTTTACTGGAGATACTCTGAGTATTGCAGTACTTTTACTGGAGATACTCTGATTATAACAGTACCTTTATTGCGGATACTCTAATTATTACAGTACCTTTATTGCGGATACTCTAATTATTACAGTACTTCTACTGAAGTACACACACACGCACACACACACACACAGACAAGATGGCGGACCGCAGCAGCAGCAGTTTCTCCATAACAAAAAGGCCGAGTTAAAACTTTGTTCAACTCTTTTCCCGCTCTGATCGGACACATGAGCGGCCTCCGCCGCTTCTAACGGTTCGTTTAACGGCTGCGTTGTTTCCCCGGTGATGTTCCCGTGAATACGCCGCCGTCTGAAGGACTTTGGTCGTTGTCTCCAAACCGGGAAGGTAAGAGCAGACG
This sequence comes from Argyrosomus regius, assembly GCA_946959425.1. Taxonomy (NCBI): domain Eukaryota; kingdom Metazoa; phylum Chordata; class Actinopteri; family Sciaenidae; genus Argyrosomus; species Argyrosomus regius. Next base: position 110,141 of record CAMPSB010000518.1, on the reverse strand, counting down.
AGCTGTTAGCCTAGCCTAGCTCAATGCTAACTGTTTGTTTTGGTTGGATGTCGGTTTTTGGACATGTCTGTGGAAAGACTGGTGGCGGTTACCGGGTTTAACGGGGACGATAAGAGGAAGAGGATGTCTGACGAACCGGCTGATTGCCGATATTTCTGCCTGTATTCCGGTGAAATGACGGTAAAGTAGGTCGGTGTTAGCCAGACTGTAAGATTCAGCTAGCTAACAGCCCTGCTGCTATTGTCACTGAAACACCGAGTACTACTACTACTACTACTACTACTACTACTACTACTACAGTACTACTGCAATTCTACTACACTACTACTACAGTACTACTGCAATTCTACTACACTACTACTACTACAGTACTACTGCAATTCTACTACACTACTACTACTACAGTACTACTGCAATTCTACTACAGTACTATTACTACTACTACTGCACTACTACTACTACTACTACAGTACTACTGCAATTCTACTACACTACTACTACTACTACAGTACTACTGCAATTATTCTACAGCACTACTATAGTACTACTGCAATTATTCTACAGTACTACAATTCTACTACAGTAATACTACAATTCTACTACAGTACTACTGCAGTACTACAATTATACTACAGTACTACTGCGATACTACAATTCTACTACAGTAATACTACAATTATACTACAGTATTACTGCAGTACTACAGTTCTACTGCAGTACTACAATTCTACTACAGTACTACTGCAGTACTACAATTCTACTACAGTACTACTGCAGTACTACAATTCTACTACAGTACTACTGCAGTGCTACAATTCTACTACACTATTACTGCAGTACTACAATTCTACTACAGTACTACTGCAATTCTACTACAGTACTATTGCAATACTACAATTCTACTACAATTCTACTACAGTACTACTGCAATTCTACTACAGTACTACTGCAATTCTACTACAGTACTACTGCAATACTGCAATTCTACTACAGTACTACTGCAATACTACAATTCTACTAAATTCTACTACAGTACTACTGCAATACTACAATTCTACTACAGTACTACTGCAATTTTACTACAGTACTACTACTACTACTACAGTACTACTGCAATTCTACTGCAGTAGTAGTACTACTACTACTACTACTGCAGTACTACTACTACTACAGTACTACTGCAATTCTACTACTACTACTACTACAGTACTACTGCAATTATTCTACAGTACTACTACAATTATACTACAGTACTACAATTATACTACAGTACTACCACAATTCTACTACAGTACTACTGCAATACTACAATTCTACTACAATAATACTACAATTCTACTACAGTAATACTACAGTTCTACTACAGTACTACTGCAGTACTACAGTACTACAGTTCTACTGCAGTACTACAATTCTACTACATTACTACTGCAGTACTACAATTCTACTACACTATTACTGCAGTACTACAATTCTACTACAGTACTACTGCAATTCAACTACAGTACTGTTGCAATACTACAATTCTACTACAGTACTACTGCAATTCTACTACAGTACTACTGCAATACTACAATTCTACTACAGTACTACTGCAATACTACAATTCTACTACAATTCTACTACAGTACTACTGCAATACTACAATTCTACTACATTACTACTGCAATTCTACTAAATCACTGAGCCTCTAATTCACTGAGCCTCGCCTCCAAAGCAACAAATAAACTACATTTATTACAAATACCGTTATCAGTGAAGGAGGACGAGGAGTAACTAAACGTGGCAGAGAGAGGAGAGAGGGAGCGAGAGCAGGAGAGGAAAGAGAAGGAGAGAGGAAGAGAGGAGAGGAAGAGAGAGATAGAGCAGGAGAGTAGGAGAGAGCGAGAGAGAGCAGGAGAGGAAAGAGGAGGAGAGCAGGAGACGAAAGAGAGAAGGAGAGGAAAGAGAGGAGGAGAGAGCAGGAAAGGAAAGAGAGGAGGAGAGGAAAGAGCAGGAGGCGAGAAGGGGAGGAGAGAGCAGGAGAGGAAAGAGAGGAGGAGAGAGAGAGCAGGAGAGGAAAGAGAGGAGGAGAGAGAGAGCAGGGGAGGAAAGAGAGGAGGAGAGAGAGAGCAGGAGAGGAGAGGAGGAGAGAGCAAGAGAGGAGGAGACCAGAAGAGGAGGAGAGAGCAGGAGAGGAAGAGAGAGGAGGAGAGGAAAGAGACGAGGAGAGAGCAACTCATTTAATGTTGTTAATTTTAACGTTTACATTAACGTTTAATTTTACGCCCCTTTTAAACGTTATCTGAGTGACTGTACGATCGGTGGAGTTGAACCCGTGCTGGTCCTGTGTGTGTGCGTGTGTGTGCGCTCAGTAACCCGGTCAGCCTGCTTGCAGCAGCAGCAAAGCATGCTGGGAGTATTTGGAGGAGGGAGAGGCAGCCCCCCCCCTGTCTCTGCCTCCTGATTGGCTGCTCGTTCGCCCAGCTGACTGCGCTCTGTCAGACAGAGAGATAGAGAGAGAGGGAGGGTGATGGAGGCTACAGCGATGGGGTGAGCTGCCATTTTCTCTTTCTTTATCCACGATCTGTTTATCCTTCATTCATCCTTCATTCATCCTTCATCCATCTTTCACTCGTCCTTTATCCTCTGTCCTTTGTGTCAGATTATTGAGAGGGAGAGAGAGGGGGAGGGATGGAGGCGGAGGGGGTGGTCGTGCTTTTCTTGTTTCATTGTCTGTCGTTCTATGACCCGTTTTTTTCTTCTGCATTGAAATGATGTTTGTTTATTGTGATGGAGAGAAAGAGGGAGAGAGAGGGAGAGAGAGAGAGAGAGGGAGGAGGTGATGATGAGAGGGGGGAGGCAGGGATGATGGAGGGAGGAGAGAGGAGGGAGAGAAAATGGCCGACGGTGATGGAGGATGAAGACAGAGATGAAAGGAGAGTTGCAGCTTCAGCTGACCATTGATCATGTGATCACATCAACAGGAAGATGACTTGTACTGTAATATTCTGTAGTAATACAGTAATACTGCAGTACTTCTAACGTAGCACTGTGTGATTGTACTGCAGTGGTACTGCAATATAAATGACAATAATGTTACTTTTACAGTATTATTATCACAGTAAACCGTACTATTATCACAGTAAACAGTACTATTATCACAGTACACGTACTATTATCACAGTAAACCGTACTATTATCACAGTAAACCGTACTATTATCACAGTAAACCGTACTATTACAGTACTATCATCACAGTAAACCGTACTATTATTACAGTAAACAATACTATTATCACAGTAAACAGTACTATTATCACAGTAAACTGTACTATTACAGTACTATTATCACAGTAAACCGTACTATTATCACAGTAAACTGTACTATTACAGTACTATTATCACAGTAAACCGTACTATTACAGTACTATTATCACAGTAAACCGTACTATTACAGTACTATCATCACAGTAAACCGTACTATTATTACAGTAAACAATACTATTATCACAGTAAACAGTACTATTATCACAGTAAACCGTACTATTATCACAGTAAACTGTACTATTACAGTACTATTATCACAGTAAACCGTACTATTACAGTACTATTATCACAGTAAACCGCACTATTATCACAGTAAACCGTACTATTACAGTACTATTATCACAGTAAACCGTACTATTACAGTACAATTATCACAGTAAACCGTACTATTACAGTACTATTATCACAGTAAACCGTACTATTACAGTACTATTATCACAGTAAACCGTACTATTACAGTACTATCATCACAGTAAACCATACTATTATTACAGTAAACAGTACTATCATCACAGTAAACCGTACTATTATTACAGTAAACAATACTATTATCTAGGGATCGACCGATATGGATTTTTCAGGGCCGATACCGATACCGATTATTAATAACCAAGCGAAACCGATAGCCGATATGTAGAACCGATATTTATTTGCAGTAATAAATGTAAAAAATAGCCTTAACTTTTTGTAAAGTTAAGGCCATTGGTGGCTGGAACCTTGGCTCACTACATTCATTTTATAGATTTAATAGTTACTTTTCAGATTAAAATTTTACATAAAACAGCATAATGAGTAAATAAAGACACAACTTTCAGTTTTTCAATTATAGTTCCTTATGTATTATTATATTTATTTATTTATTTATTTAGAGAAATTAAGTCATTTTCGGAATCTCAGAACATTAAATGTACACTCTTGTGCTTAGAACTGTATGTCATATTACATAAATAAGAATAAGGCACTTGGCAATTGTAAATGCAAACAATAAAGGCTACTTTACACACGTGAGTTGTAGACGCGACGGTAAATTGATTGATTGAAAAAAACTCGACGTGTGCTCGCTGCTTGACTCATTGAAATGGCCCATCATTTCCCTGGACTTTACGAGTGACCGGCAAACAGACGAATATTTAACATCTATTCTGTGTGATCATAGTGTAGTGACACAAACAAGGACACGTTAGCGTGTGGTGTTAAACTTATAGGCTATAATCACCTCGGGTGTAGTTTATTGATAAACCGGGAGCCGCCCCACGGGCTGAGACACGTTAGAGGATTAATTATTCCCACAAAGTAATGATAACCGTAAGGGTCTCCTATTATTATTGTGAGTCTGGCCCCAGCTCTAAAGCGGTCGCGGCAATTATAATGTAGCGGTGGGCCATCATTAAATAGCCTACCCCGTGTTGAAGTTGTGAAAAGTTTAATCTCAAGAGCCAAACTGCAGGTTTTCCTCCCTTATACTTGCTACAGGCAGTGGCACTGCATGTAGAAGCTTCTGTGTTGATTGATTGGCTACTTGGCACAAGTGAGACAGCCAATCAGTGAGGGCTGTGGGCGGGACATTGTTACACAGCCAAGAGAGTGGTGACTTCAGGCAGAGACGGCTGCATCAGAGCCAAAGGAGCGCGTTTTAAAATACATTAATTAATTTTATTGGTTATCGGTGAAAAAAACGGCCGATGCCGATGATCGCAAAAATGCAGAATATCGGCCGATATTATCGGCCAGGCCGATAATTGGTTGATCCCTACTATTATCACAGTAAACAGTACTATTATCACAGTAAACAGTACTATTATCACAGTAAACTGTACTATTACAGTACTATTATCACAGTAAACAGTATTATTATCACAGTAAACCATACTATTAGAGTACTATTATCACAGTAAACAGTATTATTATCACAGTAAACCGCACTATTACAGTACTATTATCACAGTAAACCGTACTATTACAGTACTATTATCACAGTAAACCGTACTATTACAGTACTATTATCACAGTAAACCGTACTATTATCACAGTAAACCGTACTATTACAGTACTATTATCACAGTAAACCGTACTATTATCACAGTAAACCGTACTATTACAGTACTATCATCACAGTAAACCGTACTATTACAGTACTATTATCACAGTAAACCGTACTATTACAGTACTATTATCACAGTAAACCGTACTATTACAGTACTATCATCACAGTAAACCGTACTATTATTAGGGCTGAACGATATGGACAAAATTTCATATCTCGATATTCCTGCCAGATATCTCGATACGATACGATATGACTACGGGTTCGGTGAAAACCAAGCATTTTTCAGAAAAATAAAAACATCATAATACAAAAGAATGTGGAAAGTGTAGTTTTATTGATTGATTGTAATACACTCTTCGTGCAGCATGCGATGGTGTTGTTTCAGGTGGTGAAACATGTTTGTTGTGCTACCTTGCTTCGTCGCAATTTTCGCCAAGCACGACCTGCACAACACCTCGCTCTGGTTGACATAATCCTTTTTAAATCCAAAATACCTCATTATCTTCCGAACTCATGTCACTTTTCTTTCTTTCTTTTTGATTTCCCCGGTGTGTATGTCGTGTGTGTGTGCGTCTCAGTCTCCGTCTCCCTCACTCCCGCCCTCCTATGTTTGTCATTGGTTGGGTTCAGCTGTCGATCCACAGCGAGCATGAAATAAGGTTTGTGGTTGGCTGTAGTGGTGCATTCAAGGGCAATCGTAAAAATGATGTTTATTGTGACTGCCAGAGCTGTACATGCAGGGCGAGCGCGGGGGGAAATCTGTATCGTTTATATCGTTGCTTTTTCGATATTAATATCTTGAATGTTCATATCTCGATATAGATACGATAACGATATATCGTTCAGCCCTAACTATTATTACAGTAAACAGTACTATTATCACAGTAAACAGTATTATTATTATCACAGTAAACTGTACTATTACAGTACTATTATCACAGTAAACAATACTATTATCACAGTAAACAGTATTATTATCACAGTAAACCGTACTATTACAGGTCTATTATCACAGTAAACCGCACTATTAACACAGTAAACCGTACTATTACAGTACAATTATCACAGTAAACCGTACTATTACCGTACTATTATCACAGTAAACCGTACTATTAATTAGGGCTGCAGCTATCGATTCTTTTTGAAGTCGAGTATTCTACCGAATATTTCAGCGATTAATCGAGTAATCGGATTTTTTTTTTTTTTTTTTGCATTTTTAAACAACAATACTGTAATGGACCGGGTATACACTGCGGCTGTTTGGGTTGTGTTCAGTTAGGTTGTACTGCAGTGTATGGGGTTGCAGGACATCTGGGGGGTGGCGTTGTCAGAGGGTGTGAAGCCTGTCAGTCATGGCAGTTGCCATGGCAACGATGGGGGTGAAGTAGCCAGCTGGGATTAGCGGAGGACCTGTGGGGGTGTGTCCGGGGTGTGTGTGTGTAGGGAGAGAGACGTGACTAATGTTGATAACGCTGTATGCCGGTTTGATTGCGTGTTTTATTGTTTTGGCGTTGGCTACGGCCCACAGTAGCCTGTGTTAAAGCTGAGGAATAAAGACCAGCAAAACCAGCTCATGCTTCGTAGCTCCATTATTCCGGGTCGCTGCAATACTATTGCATAATGTGTGACAGAAACGACAGGCCTGTTAAAACCGAACAATTGATCCCAAACTTTGGACATCTTTTGTCTTTTGCGGACGGTCTCTTCGCTCTCTTCCATAGCGCCAACTTTTTGACTCTGAGTCGCGTGTGTCACTGTTTATAGTCCGTGTAGAACACGATCCCCGGGGCGGAACTCAAGTGACTACTTAAACGAAATTAATGATTAAACGAATACTCGAGGCAAAAAAAATGATTCGAGGATTTTTTGTACTCGAATTACTCGAGTACTCGTTGCAGCTCTACTATTAATACAGTAAACCGTACTATTACAGTACTATTATCACAGTAAACCGTACTATTACAGTACTATTATCACAGTAAACGGTACTATTATCACAGTAAACAGTACTATTATCACAGTAAACCGTACTATTACAGTACTATTATCACAGTAAACCGTACTATTACAGTACTATTATCACAGTAAACAGTACTCTTACAATAATATTATCACACTAAACCATTATACAGCGTTGTAGTATTGCAGACAGTCATACAGCACTGTAATACTGCAGACAGCCGTACAGCGTTGTCGTACTGCAGACAGTCGTACAGCACTCCAGCACAGCAGACAGTCGTACAACGTGTAGTACTGCAGACAGTTGTACAACATTGTAGCACAGCAGGCAGTCGTTTAGCATAGTAATACCGCACACAGTCGTACAGCGTAGTAGTACCGCAGACAGTCATTTAGCGTAGTAGTACCGCAGACAGTTGTACAGCGTTATAGTACTGCAGACAGTCGTACAACGTTGTAGTACCACAGACAGTCGCACAACGTAGTAGTACCGCAGACAGTCGTACAGCGTTGTAGTACCGCAGTCGTACAGTGTAGTATTGCAGACAGTTGTACAGCGTTGTAGTACTGCAGACAGTCGTACAGCGTTGTAGTACTGCGTTGTAGTATTGCAGACAGTCGTACAGCGTTGTAGTACTGCGATGTAGTATTGCAGACAGTTGTACAGTGTTGTAGTACTGGGTTGTAGTATTGCAGACAGTCGTACAGCATTGCAGTACTGGGTTGTAGTACTGCAGACAGTCGTACAATGGTGTAGTACCGCAAACAGTCGTACAACGTAGTAGTACCGCAGACAGTCGTACAGCGTTGTAGTACCGCAGTCGTACAGTGTAGTATTGCAGACAGTCATACAGCGTTGTAGTACTGCGTTGTAGTATTGCAGACAGTCGTACAACGTTGTAGTACTGGGTTGTAGTATTGCAGACAGTCGTACAGCGTTGTAGTACTGGGCTGTAGTATTGCAGACAGTTGTACAGCGTTGTAGTACTGCAGACAGTCGTACAGCGTTGTAGTACTGCGTTGTAGTATTGCAGACAGTCGTACAGCGTTGTAGTACTGCGTTGTAGTATTGCAGACAGTCGTACAGCGTTGTAGTACTGGGTTGTAGTATTGCAGACAGTCATACAGCGTTGTAGTGTCTGCATCCTGTGACAGTCACACGGTGACATCTGAAACATCACATGATGTACACACATACATTTACTGATGTCACTTCTGGGGACATTTCATAGACTCACAGTACCACAGAGTACTACAGTACTACAGTTCCACAGTGTGATGGTTCTGGTCTCTGTGCAGGTCTGACGTGGGTCTTCCAACATGGCGGCAGCGTCGTACGACCAGCTGCTGAGGCAGGTGGAGGTGTTAAAGATGGAGAACTCAAATCTGCGACAGGAGCTGCAAGACAACTCGAACCACCTGACCAAACTGGAGACCGAGGCCTCCAACATGAAGGTCAGTACTCATAATACTGCTCTGGTACTGCTGACTACTACAGTGTGATGAACTGCCTGTAAAGAGCTATGAGCTAAGCTAACAGCTAACTCTGCATTAAATGGTAAATGGACTGAACTTATATCATTCACCCATCCACACATTACATGTGGAGGTCTGTAGTGGTCTGTGGTCGTCTGTAGTGGTCTGTGGTCATCTGTAGTGGTCTGTAGTGGTCTGTGGTCGTCTGTACTGGTCTGTAGTGGCCTGTGGTCGTCTGTAGTGGTCTGTGGTGGTCTGTGGTCATCTGTAGTGGTCTGTAGTGGTCTGGTCTGTGGTCATCTATAGTGGTGTGTGGTCGTCTGTGGTCGTCTGTAGTGGTCTGTGGTTTGATTCAGTTCATGTTGACATGTTTAATCTTAGGACGTCTGTGATCAGAGGGTCAAAATTACTCGTACTCAGTCAGTTTGTCTGTCTGTCTGTCTGTCTCTCTCTCTCCGTCATATAAACCTAGTGTCTCTCACCCAGAATAGAGCTGTGGTATTTTCCACCAATCACGCGCTCTGATGTTGATAAGGAGTTCTTTGTTGTAGTTCAGTGTGAGACGTCAGAGTGTTGGAGGATCTCTGGAAACCTGTCAGAGTGAGCGTTCTGTCCTTTCCACCGTCTTTACTCCCCTTCTGTTTTGTTTTACTAATTTCTGTCCTTCTTCTTCTTCTTCTCCTTCTTCTCCTTCTCCTTCTTCTTCTCCTTCTTCTTCTACTTCTTCTCCTTCTCCTTCTTCTTTTTCTTCTCCTTCTTCTCCTTCTTCTTCTTCTTCTTCTTCTTCTTCTACTTCTTCTCCTTCTCCTTCTCCTTCTTTTTCTTCTCCTTCTTCTCCTTCTACTTCTCCTTCTTTTTCTTCTCCTTCTTATTCTTCTCCTTCTTCTTCACCTTCTCGTCCTTCTTCTTCTCCTCCTCCTCCTGTTTTTATTTTCAGACATTTCTTTCTCCTCTGTTCATCCTGATACTTTCATGTTTTATTTAGTTTGAATAGATTTTTGGTCGTTGTGTTTCAGTCTTCTCTGCGTGTCATCTTGTTTTTCTCTTCATGTAGTTTTCTTCTTCTTTATTGTGGCGTCCTTCCTCTCCAAACACACAGTCACTTCCTGTTTCCCATTTCCTGTTTCCTGTTTTGTGTGGATGGACAGTGAGTGTTGTTAGTTTCCATCATGTCGCTGTACGAACGCTGTCGTTTCATCGTGGTGAGTCAAGAACAACACAATGATTATTCTGAGTGAGACACTCACTGACAGAGAGAGAGACATTAATATATGTTCATTTATGATTCTGTATTTTAATTCATTTATTAATGATATTCTGTTTTTTCATTGTTTCTTACACTCTTCTCGTCGTACATGTACATTTACAACATGTACAGCATGTACATGTTGTAAATGTACATTTTGTAAATGTACATGTTGTAAGTGTACACGTATGTAATTTTTGTATGTTCATGGTCGAATATGAACGTTTGTGAGAATCTGGCGCCCCTTTGTGGTCATGTCTGAAAACATACTGTGATGTCACTGTGATGTAACCACTTCTATTTGTCCACTCATATAAACAGGAAGTGCTGAAGCAGCTTCAGGGCACCATAGAAGAAGAGTCTGGAGAGGCGTCTGGTTCACAGCTGGAGCTCATTGAGAGACTGAAGGGTGAGCACACACACACACACAGTACACACACAGTACACACACAGTACACACACACACACACACACACACACACACACACACACACAGAGTACACAGAGTACACATGTACACAAACACAAAGTACACATGTGTAACCCAATGTGTGTGTCTCTCCTCCAGAGATGAGCCTGGACTCAGCTGGGTTTAAGCCCAGGTCGAGGCCTCCTCTGCCCCCCTCATCCTCCTCCAGCTCGGCCTCTTCTGGCTCTGGAGCTCCTGGAGGAGCAGCTGGAGGCTCCGTAGCTCCAGGCCCGTCGACGACCACTGCCTTCCCCAGGAGGGGGCTGCCGTCTGTGGGCAGAGACAGCCATGACCGTTGCCTGGAGGAGCTGGAGAAGGAGAGGTACTGCTGACATTACTGACAGTACTATGAAGCGTTCCACTACTACTATATATTACTACTATTGATAACACTGCTGGCAGTACTACTTCATAAAGAACACGACTACTGTAATAATGTAACTACTGATAGTACTGCTGAGAGTACTACTATGACTAGTACTACTGCAACTACCACCATGTCACTGCTCACACTGAGAATACTACTGTACTACTACTACTGCTGTTCAACTGTACTATCACTGTAAGTACTCGCACCATTCATTGGCTGCTCCTCGCTTACAGGTCTCTCCTATTGGCCGAGCTCGAGAAAGAGGAAAAGGAGAAGGACTGGTACTACGCTCAGCTGCAGAACCTGACCAAGAGGATCGACAGTCTGCCACTCACCGAGAACGTAAACCAACTTTATACTGACCACACGAGGGGATCAATCTGTAGTTTGTCAGTAGTTAATCTGTAGTTTGTCTGTAGTTAATCTGTAGTTTGTCTGTAGTTAATCTGTAGTTAATCTGTAGTTAGTCTGTAGTTTGTCTGTAGTTAATCTGTAGTTTGTCTGTAGTTAATCTGTAGTTTGTCTGTAGTTCACTCTACAGACAGACATGAGTCGTCGTCAGTTGGAGTTTGAGGCTCGTCAGATCCGATCAGCGATGGAGGAACAGCTCGGCTCGTGTCAGGAGATGGAGAGGAGAGCTCAGGTACGACCTCACCTGTCAGTCTGTTTCCAGCACACACATGGTTCTGTGTGGAGTGGGGCTGTGTGTTGCAGGTGTCAGGTAATGTCACCTGTAACATGTTTCACACACTGCAAATATGACGGAAAGATCAAAAGATTTTTTATGCCTTGATCAATGCTCGTGTAAACAGGAATTGATTTCAGACACAGAACCTGCACAGTGTTTGTAAGACAGGAAGTTGTCATTAACAGGTGTGTGTGTGTGTTGTTCAGGCTCGTGTGTCTCGTATCCAGCAGATAGAGAAAGACATCCTGAGACTGGGAGCTCGGCTGCAGGTAGGCTCACCTGTTCTGATGGATCAGGTCCAAGAACCTGACTTAGTGTGTGCGATTACACCTGTTTAAACGTTGGTGTCATTAAATAATTTAACTCCCCCCTCCCTCTCTCTCTCTCTCTCTCTCTCTGCAGGTGGAGGAAGCTCAGGGGGCGAGTGACAGCAGCGGATTGGCTGCAGCTCAGGTGGCCGTCGTTCCTTCATTCTTCCTTTTTTAAATCTTTAAATCTTTTTTATTCCTTTTTTTTAATGTTTCTTTTCTTTCTTTTTTTTTTTCAGAGCTCCAGCAGCCGATTGGACCACGAGCCAGCCAATGAGGCGAGCTACTCTATACCTCGACGAATCACCAGCCACCTGGGAACCAAGGTTAGTAAATGTGCCTAGTAACATCGCTACAAAAGCTCTGCAAACGATGGAGGGCGTGCACTGTAAAGTTAACATCTGCGTGGCCCCCTGCAGGTGGAAATGGTGTACAGTCTTCTGTCCATGTTGGGGACTCACGATAAAGACGACATGTCACGGACGCTGCTCGCCATGTCGAGCTCTCAGGACTCGTGCATTGCCATGCGTCAGTCCGGCTGTCTGCCTCTGCTCATCCAGCTGCTCCATGGCAACGACAAGGACTCGCTGTTGCTAGGTAACTCCGTTTTTTATTTATATTTCTCCTGTTGCCAAGGTAACCTTGTCACCTGACCTGTTGCTTGTCTCCGGTTGTCCAGGTAACTCTCGCGGCAGTAAAGAGGCTCGTGCGAGGGCGTCGGCAGCATTACACAACATTGTTCACAGTCAGCCGGATGATAAGAGAGGTCGGCGTGAGATCAGAGTGCTCCACCTGTTGGAGCAGGTGCGACATTACTGCGAGGCGTGTTGGAGCTGGCAGGAGAACCACGAGAGAGGAGTTGACCAAGAGGACAACCCCAGTGAGTGAATCACACACTGACACATGACCAGAACTTAAATGTATCAGAAAACATGATTAAACTGCACTGACGTGTTTATAGATAGAAGTATAAAGTTCATCCATCCATCCATCATGTCCTTCTTCTGATCTGGGTCGGGTTGCCGTGACAGCAGGTTCAGCAAAGCCTTTAGACGTCCCTCTATGCAGAAACACAGTCCAGCTCTGATCAGATCCTGACCCGACCTCTAAAGCTGAGCCCGGACACCTACAGAGGAAACTCTTTTAGACCGCTCACATCATTATTTAGATCACTACCCAAAGGTCATGACCACAGGTGACGGTTGGAGCCTAGATCGACCAGTAAATGCCCTTCTTACCCTGGCTGCACCTCGAGATCTATCCAGGAGAATCATGAAGAGGATCAGAGGGGCGACCTTAGTGAACACCAACTGAGAATGTGATTGACTATGCGCTGTGAATACAAGAACACAGGACACAGCCTGAACTGAGCCCTGCTTTTCCTTCATGAGTCCTCTGTTTACCAGAACTTTCTTGAGGCCAACCTTCTCTGTGGCCTCCCTGAACTCCTCCTACACCCGGGTTTTGCTTCTGCGACTACCGAAGCTGCCGCCTTTCTCGCCCGTTGGGAGACCTCTGGACCAACCAAGCCCGAAAGGCCTTCTTCTTTCTTCTTCTCCGGAGGACTAAGTTGCAGACCTCCCAGACAGGTTCATCCTAGTTCACCCTCACTACATTTTTGGTTTACCAGGTCTGTCTGGCAGCCTCCAAAAGTAGATTGGGAGCCAGAGCTTTCAGCTATCAAGCTCCTCTTCTGTGGAACAAACTACCATTTTGGGTTCTGGAGGCAGATATGGCGCTATATAAATAAAATTGAATTGAATAAATAAATTTAATAGAACTACAGACTCCAGGACGCCACCCAGAGATTCCAGAGAGAAGTACTCTGAACTCTGTTTGGCCCATAAACAAACAGTCTACCCCACAGCTCATTTTCCTTTGATTCATCAGGGTTCCATATGAATGATATAAAGTGTTTAGTTTATACTATGTTTATATGTAGTACATACTGTGCTTATATGTAGTGTATACTGTGTCTTCAGTGCCATCTCCTGTGGAGCATCAGATCTGTCCAGCTGTTTGCGTCCTCATGAAACTTTCCTTCGATGAAGAACATCGACACGCCATGAACGAACTTGGTGAGTGATTGTTAGAAGTGATTTCTCTTCAGTTTCATCCTTTTATGCTTCATGATTCAGGGTTGTCTGTTTTCTTTCTTGTTTCTGGGTTTATTTCCTTCTTTCTGTGGGTTCTTTGTCCCTGCAGGTGGTTTGCAGGCGGTGGCAGAGCTGCTGCAGGTGGACTGCGAGATGTTCGGTCTGAGCAGTGATCATTACAGTGTCACGCTGCGGCGATACGCCGGCATGGCGCTCACCAACCTCACCTTTGGAGACGTAGCCAATAAGGTTGATTTTACACGTCGTTTAACACTTTTAAACATGTTTGTGCATCAGCTCACTCAGCTCTCCTTAACCAATCAGATCATAGTGTTGTGTTGTTGCTTTTTCCATCAGGCCACGCTGTGCTCCATGAAGGGCTGCATGAGAGCGATGGTTGCCCAGCTGAAGTCTGACAGTGAAGACCTGCAGCAGGTAAATTCACCTATTACTACGACAACCGTCTGACACCTGTTTGAAGCTGTTCATCTCGTTTGTTCAGTCGGTGCAGGTGAACGATGGACAGAAACAGATTAGCGCCCCCTTGTGTCCGGGTCAGTCCAACAGGAAGTAGGAAGTAGAAGACAGGAGTCACGAACAATATACCGCTCTGGAAAAAACCACTTCATATTTTTCATCTGTATTTGTTTCTCAAAGAGTTTAATTCTGGTTTGATGTGACGTCGTGTTATCAGGTCATTATCAGAGTCAATACTGATCATCACACTGTGGTTCTGATCACCGATCACAAGGTTTCCTGACAAAGAGCTCCCCACTGTTGTTCGATCATGATCACAGCGAGTTGTAAACCAACCGTCTCCTCAGCCGAGAATTCAGACTTGTCCCACGTCTCCAGGAGTTCAGGCTCAAACCTGAAGGGAACAGTCCAGTCCAGCAGAGAAGTATGACCTCAGACTGGGAGGAGCTAACTTTGATCCTGCTGCTCACTCCGGTCCTCACCAAGGTCCCAGTCAAATGGAAGCAACAATCATCTGCATCGATCGACACTCTTAAAGACCGTGTAAAGTCAAAATAGATATGTGTTTTGAGTTTGTCAGACTAAAGAAGAAAGTGTTATTAACCACCCAGCCAAATTTGAATGATTAATGATTCCGCTGAAGGCTTTTATACCGTTGCGCTAAGAGGGGTCGGGTGGTCTCGTTTTAGGACCGCCCAAAAAATCCTGGACTGAAAACTGGTGAAAAACTGTTTGAACCTCTAAAGGCCCACTCACACCGGGAACGTAAGCGCCGCGGAACGGCTGCGCCGCGGTCACCGGAGCTGATCGCTGCCACTCTAATCAATGAAACCATTCACACAGGGCGCGCCGCGGAACGTCTCAGCAGCGTCCCAGCAGCGTCCCAGCAGCGACTCTCCGCTCTGCAGAGCTATCATTCCGTAGCACTTCTATTTTTGACGCGAGCTGTTGCTAAACCGTGTGAATCTCAACAGAGCAGATTGCACCAGACAGGAAATCCGACACAGAATCAACATAATAAACTTCCGCCCCCTTTCAAAATAAAACACAATACGCAGTTCATGTAGCCTATTACAACTTCACATCAACATTAAGTCATGACCGGTGGCACCAGGTCAGCAGTCAGTCGATCAAAGGGTCTCAGCATGAACGACGAGAGACTAATTGTTGAAGTGGAACAACACACAATAATGTATGACACAACAGATCCTTTTTATAATCTCTTCCACGTCGGAGAAGCAAAGTAAGCTGTTTGTTGTTGTTGTTTACTTTATACACAGTTTATCGCGGGGTCTCGCGTACGTTCAGGATTCTCGCGTGATCTTGTGATCTCGCGTGAATACGGCTGCCTCGCTACGCTGCCGACACGCGCCCGGTGTGAGTTGAAGCCGGGCAGAGGACGGAGCAAAACCGCGGCACAGCCGTTCCGCGGCGCTTACGTCCCCGGTGTGAGTCCCCAGTAACTCCACATTTCAGTAATGTATCGTTCAAATCTTTTCATGTGTTTTCAGCAACTATTTTCCAACATAAATATTGTGTTTTGAAAGAAAACATGGAATTGCCTTTACACAGACTTTAACTGCACCTTCAGGTTCAGTTCATGCCAGTCCAACACCTTGAGAACATGCTGGACTTACAGCACTCTGTTTATACAAAGAGTGAAGGAATTGTAATACGGCCTTTGTACGTCAGACTCCTACAGAACCCCACAAGATGCCCACAGGGACATAAGTCCAACAAGACTTCCCTGAGTCTTCTAGATGTGCCTCTCTTTGGAGGACGAATCAGGAGTTTCTCAAAGTTTTCCTTCCACCATCTGACAGTACAGGTCAGCAGTGCTTCTCATTGCTGAACTAGTCTGGACGAAGTCCTGACCCTTACGAGTCATCTGATGGTCTGTCAGATCCTCTTTGAAGAGCACCAGCTCACCTCCTTCAGTCCTCCGGTCCTCCTGTTACCTGTCTGCTGTATCAGGACTCATCTGGGACAGCCAGCCCTGCAGGACTCTTATTCAGGACTCAAGGGTCCCCTTCATGGCGGGTTGTCACCGTGTCAGGCACTGAATCTGTCAATGACCTCCAAGATGGTGGTACTGCACCCTTAAGATTTAATTCTTTTTGGTGTCAGGATAATTTTGTCCTTTTGTTGTTCACGTAGAGTTCTCTAAATTTCTTTGTCTGGTTTTCAGGTCATAGCAAGCGTGTTGAGGAACTTGTCGTGGCGTGCTGACGTCAACAGTAAGAAGACTCTGCGTGAGGTGGGCAGCGTGCGAGCATTAATGGGCTGTGCTCTTGAGGTCCAGAAGGTAAAATACTGTTTATGTTGAGGGCTGAACTGAGCACACTCTGAAATGACTGCTGTAGTTGTTCACTTTGTTTCTTATTTTCTGCCTTCAGGAGTCGACTCTGAAGTCTGTACTGAGCGCGCTCTGGAACCTGTCAGCTCACTGTACGGAGAACAAGGCGGATATCTGCTCAGTGGATGGGGCTCTGGCATTTCTGGTGGGAACATTGACACACCGCAGCCACACCAACACCCTCGCCATCATCGAGAGTGGTGGCGGCATCCTGCGCAACGTCTCCAGCCTCATCGCCACCAACGAGGCACACAGGCAGGCGTCCATGAACTGCTAAATAACTTGAAATACACAACAGCATCCACTGTGTGCATCACTGAGTAAATGCCCTGTGTTCTGTCTTACAGGCAGATCCTGCGTGAGCATGGCTGCCTGCCGACTCTGCTGCAGCACCTGAAGTCTCACAGTCTGACCATCGTGTCCAACGCCTGCGGGACTCTCTGGAATCTGTCAGCCAGAGACGCCAAAGATCAGGAAGCATTATGGGAGCTGGGCGCTGTGGGCATGCTGCGCAACCTTATCCATTCCCGGCACAAGATGATCGCCATGGGTAGTGCTGCTGCCCTGCGCAACCTGATGGCTAACCGGCCGGCACGCTACAAGGACGCAAGTGTAGTGTCACCAGGCGCCGGTGCCCCGTCACTGCATGCCCGCAAACAGAAGGCATTATTTGAGGAGCTGGACGCCCAACAGCTGTCCGAGACTTTTGACAACATCGACAACCTGAGCCCCAAGGCGGCACACAGGAAGGGGCGGGGCTGTAACGGTGCTGGAGGAGGAGGGAGTGGAACACGCTCGTACGCCAACACGCCGGTACTTTCGAGCCCAAAGAATGGAGATGGATCCAAGAGGACAAACGAGGAAGTGTCGTACGCTCGGCCGGTGTTCCCACCGAGTGTCCGAGCGTCCAGCGACAGCCTCAACAGTGTGACGAGCGCAGACGGATACGGCAACCGCGGCAAGACCAAACCGTCATCAGAACCGCTCTACTCATCAGATGAGAGCGGAGCCAACAAGTGCTGCGTCTACAGGAAGTACCCGGCCGACTTGGCACACAAGATCCGCAGTGCCAACCACATGGCGGACGACGATGGCGCGGAGCTTGACACGCCCATCAACTACAGTCTGAAGTACTCAGACGAACAGTTGAATTCTGGGAGACAGAGTCCAAGTCACCGTGGTGGCATAGAGAGCGACGAGGACGACCAACAGGATGCCAGTCTGAGGAACGACTCGGCAACAACCGGCAGCCGGATAACGTCTGTCCCACCACGCTACGTTGTTGCCACGACAACATCAAGCTACGGTGGTGACTCGACAAGCGAGCAGCCAATTGACTACAGCCTGAAGTATGGCACAGACTCCACCCGCAAACCCCTGTTCAAGCCAGACGAGGCAGCTGCCTCCTCCGCCCCCCCTCCTCCATCAGCCTCTACCAACAAGCTCCGACCACCTCCACCTACAGCCACTCGGACGGTGCCAAAAGGAAACCAGGAGTCCACCCAAACATACTGTGTGGAGGATACGCCTATTTGCTTCTCCAGAGGCAGCTCGCTCTCCTCACTGTCATCAGAAGAGGAAGAGGAGGACGGCGATGTCACTGAGAGGCAGAGAGGCGGAAGCGTTGTCTGCGGTGGTGGAAATAACGACTACCCAACACTTCCTGTCAGCGAGAAAGACGCACACGAGCAGCAGCAGAGACAGCAGAAGGAGGCGGAGAGCCAGACCGCTGCCGCCGCTGCTCCCTCCACTCGTGGAAGACGAGGTCATCACCACCATCACGGCCACGCCCATCACCACCATCACCACCACCATGTAACATCATCTTCGGGCGCCAGGACTCCCAAGAGTCCTCCGGAGCAGCCTTACGCTCAGGAGACGCCGCTGATGTTCAGCCGCTGCACGTCCGTTAGTTCCCTTGACAGCTTCTCCACCTCGTCCATCGCCAGCTCTGTGCGCTCAAGTGAGCCGTGCAGCGGCGTGCCAAGTGGTGTGGTCAGCCCCAGCGACCTGCCCGACAGCCCAGGACAGACCATGCCCCCGAGCCGCGCCAAGACGCCACCACCGCCGCCGCAGAAAACAAAGGAGCAGGAAAAGACCAAGAAGAAGGATGAGGAGGAGAGCAGCGTCGATGTCCTGTTGCACTTTGCCACAGAGAGTACGCCGCATGGCTTTTCCCGAGCTTCGAGTCTGAGCGCACTCAGTCTGGACGAACCATACATTGCAGCTGAGATGAAGAAGAAGAAAGAGGAGGAAGAGGATGGAGGGAACGAGGAGAGGGAGCAGGAGGCGCCGAAACCGATCCTTGACGAATCAGATGACGATGACGACATCGAGATCCTGGAGGCCTGCATCAACATGGCCATGCCCAAGTCATCACGGAAACCAAAGAAACCACAACAAGCAGCACCACGGAAACCCAGCCAGCTTCCTGTTTACAAGCTCCTCCCACCTCGCACCCAGTCACAGCCAAGGAAGGACATGCCGCCGCCGCTGGTGGAGGAAGTGCCAAGGGTTTACTGTGTGGAGGGAACACCGCTCAATTTCTCCACAGCCACCTCGCTCAGTGACTTGACCATCGACTCCCCACCCAATGAGGAGGCAGCTGTCATACCTGTAGCCCCTCCCACCTCTGCCCAGAGGCGGCGGGCAGGACTTCCTGAGGGCGAGAATGGTGACGACATTCTCGCCGAGTGTATCAACGCTGCCATGCCCAAAGCCAAGCCCAGAAAACCAATCAGAGCAGCAGTGAACAGCGAGCACCTCCAAGCCCCGCCCCTTCCCCCACCTCTTCCTCCTCCAGCCCCACCCCCTCTCGGCTTACAGCAGCCCAAGAAGAAGCCAACATCGCCGGTGAAACCAATGCCCCAAAGGGCGGTATACAGTGTCGCCACGGCAACAGCTGCCAAATCAAAACCAGGGTTTGCCTTTGACTCACCACGCCACTACACGCCCATCGAAGGAACACCATGCTGCTTCTCACGCAACGACTCGCTGAGCTCGCTCGACTTCGATGAAGACGACGGTGTGGAGAAGGATGAAGAGGAGAAGAAAATAAAAGAAGAAGAAGGAAGGAAGAGGAAGCAGCAGACGGCTGCTGTTTTCCCTCGAACGAAACCAGCGACCAACCCGACGGCAACAGATGAGAAGCAGAAGTTCGCCATCGAGGACACGCCTGTCTGCTTCTCCAGAAACTCCTCCCTCAGCTCGCTGAGCGACATTGACCAGGAGAACAACAACAAGGAGTTTGCGCCGCCGCCGCCACCACCTGACCAGCAAGATGGATGCAAGGCAGGAAAAAAGTCTCCTCCTCCTCCTCCACAGGTAGAGCCGAAGCCCCGCCCCCCTGTGGCCAGTGGCTACGCCCCCAAAGCGTTCCACGTGGAAGACACGCCCGTTTGTTTTTCCAGGAACTCGTCGCTCAGCTCGCTGAGCATCGACTCGGAGGATGACCTGCTGCAGGAGTGCATCAGCTCCGCCATGCCCAAAAAGAAGAAGAAAGCTGCTGCCGCTGCCGCTACAACTGCCCCTGCTGCTGTTGCCACACCAATTCCTGTTCCCAAAGCCAGCGATGGCATCCTGGCTGAGGAGGAACCTTTGGAGGCCCCCAGAAGCCCAGCTTCTCCTGACTCTGAGTCCTTTGATTGGAAGGCAATCCAGGAAGGTGCCAACTCCATCGTCAGCAGCCTGAACGCTGCTGCTGCCGCTGCCTCATCACTGTCACGCCAACCGTCATCAGACTCTGACTCAGTCCTGTCCCTTAAGTCTGTGGGCTCGCCGTTCCGCCTACCAGCAGCCAATAACAACGCTGAAGAAGAAGAGGCGGAGGAGAAGGAGGCAATGGCAGTGAAGCGAGGGGCGAGGATCCTGAAGGCCGGCGAGCGGACGACGCTGGAGGCAAAGAAGAAAAAGGAGGAGGAAGAGGAGGAGGAGGCGAAGGCGCTGAGAGGTGGGAAGAAGGTATACAGGAGTCTGATTACAGGTAAGCCGAGGGCGGAGCCAGCAGCCAGGGGACGGAGCAAGCCCAGAGCAGCGACTGTGGCCAAAGCTCCAGGAAGCAGCGATGGTGCAGAGAGAGGAGGCGGGTCCTCTCGAGACTCCACACCGTCTCGCTCTTCCACTACAGCCAATCAGAAAGGAGGGAAGCTGTCACAGCTGCCACGCACCGCTTCTCCAGGAAGCGCATCATCTTCATCATCGGCCTCCAGACCAGTCAAACAGAGCGTGGCACCGAGAAGCAGCGGCGGCATTCCGAGGAGCGAGTCAGCGTCTCGGGTCAGTGGCTCCACGGCGGCCAAGAAGCAGAAGGCGGAGCCAGAGAAGCCAGCGCTCGTCCGTCAGTCAACGTTCATCAAAGAAGCTCCAAGTCCAACGCTGAAGAGGAAGCTGGAGGAGTCCGCGGCTGCAGCGGCGCTCGAGTCGCCGTCCAGCCCTGATACACCGTTACCCTCAACAACCAGGAAACACGATGTGAACCGCTCCCACTCTGAGAGCCCATCACGGCCTCAGGAAGTGACATCATCGCGGTTCAGCCGCACTGGCACCTGGAAGAGGGAAAACAGCAGTGGGGGAGGAGCAGGGAGCGCCGGTAAGCATTCGACATCGTTACCACGCGTGGGGACGTGGAAAAGAACAGGAAGCTCGTCGTCTGTGCTGTCGGCATCATCAGAGTCCAGCGAGAAGGGGCGGAGCGAGGAGGAGAGCGCTGTGAGGTCAAAAGGAACATGGAGGAAGACGAAGAGCGGCGGTGGCGACTCATCTTCAGGGCGGAGCTTCACAGACAAATCAGAAGACGTGTGGGTTCGTCTGGAGGACTGTCCCGTCAACAACCCACGCTCCTCCTCTTCCTGTTCAGCACGCTCTCCCACCGCTATCAACGCCCCACCCGTCATCGACAGCCCCGCCCCCTGTAAGATCCCCTCCTCTTCTTCCTCCTCTTCCTCCAACCTCAACTTGCGCCGGAGCTGCGAGAGCCTCGACGACAAGCCGCCACCACCTCCACCCGAACGTCAACAACAGCAGCGCAGTCAGCAGCGCAGCGGTGCCGTGGCAGCTCGAGTCAGCCCCTTCAATTACACCCCGAGCCCCAGAAAGAGCAATGCTGATGTCACCGCTGTGCCAACCACCACAACATCATCATCAACGACCCCTACACGACCTTCACTCATCCCCACCCCTGTCACCAAGAAACGGGAGCCGAAGGGTGGAGAAGGTGGCGGTGGTGGCAGCGGTGGTGAACGCGGCTCATACATCGTGACATCAGTGTAAAAAGAAACAGGAAGTGTGTAAATACAGAGAGAAATGTGTTTGTGAACTCAACTGTACAGGAAGTGAGTCTGTATTTAAGTGCTAAGCCCCACCCCTCTCCTCTTCCCTCATTGGCTCCTCTCACCTGTCAGTCAAGCTTCTTTATTGGACGAGATTAAAAATGAACTTTTTATGTTTTTATACCACTAAAATTATGTGTAGCGCTTAGCTTTGCCCCCTCTGCCTGTGTCCCTGCATGGTCCCGCCTCCTACTTTAACAATGCCAGTTACTATGGTAACGACTATGACAACGACGACGATGATGATGATGATGATGATGATGTTTCTGCTAGCTGTAGCGTTTGAGCTGATTCTGCTCTTTAAAGTTTTCATGTTGTTTTGACGGAGTTTGGATCTGAAGTCTGGTTCTGGCCTGGTTCAGAACCGCTCCATAATCTGAATTTAATCCGGAGCGAGATGTTTGCTGCCGACTGAAGCTGAAAACTTTATTCTGAAAATCATGGGTTGGTGAACTTCCTAAATGTGGCGCTCTGTCGCCTTGGAAACAGATAACACTGTAAAACGTAAGTTATTGCTGTAAAACTTCAAACTTTTTAACTTTGAAGCACATAATTTAAAATGATTGATGGCTGTAACCTGATTTTCACTGTTTTTATGTTGAAGCTGGAACGTCAAAGGAACGTTAAATGAACAATAAAATTCAACATTTTACTGCAAACTGTGTTGATGATGTTTGTCTGCTCAGGGCCTCCGTACTGTGACGGCTCATCCATCATGTGATCACACGTTACATCCAAACCTATCCTGAACGTTTCTGAAACGTGTTATCAATGCCTCTGATCCACAAACGCTGAGCTGTGACAGCATCGACCTCCACCATGTCTGAACATTCTCTCTAATGTCCAGCAGGGGGCAGCTCCACAGGCTGCAACAATAGGATTTGATTGTATAGAGTCTTAAAGAAAAATGAGCAGACTTTTCAGTTGATTTATGACCTCAGTAATTATTTTCTTTGTGAGTTTCTGGTCTCAGTCTGTAGGTTCAAGTCTTCCACACTGCATGATGTTCATTTAGTAAATTATGTTTAATTTAGAGGAGAACAGACGATAAAGCAGGGGATGATTTAGGGTGAGGTTACACTCTCTGCATAGACTATTTCTGTCCTCAAATGTTTCACAAACAGATTGTAGTTCCTGTTTAGCTGGAATACGAGAACGTTTCAGACCAGACGGAGACCGGACAGAGCAGACAACTCACAGTATGTCACCCACCAGCTCCACGCTCTCTAAATATGGTCACTTCTGGCTCCAAAAAACAAGATGGTGACGACATGATGCCTAACTGGAGGCTTAAAAATGGTTAAAAATCCAAAATCATGACGTCACACGGTGAGGTCAGACCTCATGTGACCACAGGCAGCGAGAAGCCATTCACCCTCAGCTGTGACTGACAGGAACAATCTCTCAGTTCAGCTGCTCAGATAATGAGTGGAGCTCGTTAACAGGACTATTTAGGCTAGCTCTGTCACTGACTGCTAAGTCCAACACTGCAGCTGTGATTGGCTGATAGAGGTTTAAATATATTTAAGGTTACTGTAGTTACTCTGGTGGCACAGCGCAGCTGACTGTTTTGATCGTTATTAATCGTAATGCGGTAATTAAAAAATATATTCAGACACGTTAAAATGTGTCACAATTAGACATTTTATTAAATATAAGGTTTTATTTTGATACTGATTTATAACTAGCTTTTATTATTACTATAATTGGACAAAGGACAAGTCTTTTCTGTCAGCTTTACCGTCAGACTCTTATTTTGACACACAAAAAAGGAAGTGGGCTGTGATGTGTGTGACTTCACTTCCTGTCGGTGCCTCCGTCCCCCGTCTCTCTCTCTCTGTGATGGACATGCAAAAGGTAAGAATCTGATCGATTGAATATCAGTAATCAATAACACATAATCTGTGAGCTGAGGATGAGACACATAGACATCAGGAGAGAGACAGACAGAGATAGACAGATAGTGAGAGAGACAGACAGACAGTGACAGAGAGAGGATTAGCTGTCCACCTCTCTCTCTTTGGTCGAGTCAGCATCACTTTGAATAAAGGATTTACTGATAAGACTGACTTGAAAGGGGTACATTAAAAGGATATATATAGTAGTATAGTAGTAGAACAGTAGTACTTGGACACATGAAGTATGTGAAGTATAAATAAGGGTAGGAAACAGTTTACATGGAAAATGAAGGTGACAAAATATTTATACACTAGCTTGAATAGTTTTACAGTGCAGTATTTTAACAGTGTATAGTTTTATGTGTTACACTGTAAAGGTCCTGCATGTCACGTTGTTTGTGTTACACTGTAAAACTCATACATGTCACAATGTTTGTGTTACACTGTAAAACTCCTGCATGTCACATTGTTTATGTGTTACACTGTAAAAACTAAAGCAGAACTTTGTTAAAACAAGTATTGTAATAATGTTTGTATTACACAGGAAGCTCTGTGCAGGATCATCGGCACATTAACCAATAAGAATGAAGAGCTCCAGAACTTCCTGGAAACAGTTGACAATACGCTGACAGGCCTGCAGGTCAGCAGCTGATTGGCTGGGGGAAGGGACAAAAGGTAGGTGTTTAGAGAGACAAATTAGAGATTAAAGATTAAATTATCTGTCCAATCAGGAGGAGTCATGTAAGGTGATGTCAGATCTGGAGGCGGAGCTTGAGTTGCTAAGCTCCACCCTGGAGGAGAAGGGGGCAGAGCTTCGCTGCATCATTAAGGAGGAGAAGCTGAGGAAAGAGGCGGAGCTTCAGGTAAACGCTTTATTTAGTTTATTAATGATTAATAAATAATAATTTTTTAATAGTTATTTTAGATTAGATGTAGTATGAAATGCAGTTTAGTGTCTAATCAGAAGCGCAGAGTAACAGCATTAAAAGGTTACCAGGACATGAGGAGACAGGTGTGCTTTCTTTGGTCTCCTCAAAAAGAAGAGATGCTGGTGAGCTTTCTTTGCCAGGATAGATGTTTTAAGAGACCAAGAAAGGTCCTCCGAGATGTGGACGCTCAGAAACTTCACACTCCAATTCAACCTCTGCTCCACTGATGCGGATGGGGATGTGTGTGCTGGGATGTGTTTTTCCTGAAGTCCACAATGATCTCTTTGGTTGTGGTGTTGATGGTGAAGTTATTGTTGGTGCACCAAATGGCCAGGTGCTGGACCTCCTCCCTGCAGTCCGTCTCATCGTTGTTTTTGGTTTGGCCAATCACTGGTGTGTCATCTGCGAACTGAATGATGGTAGCAGAACCATGTACAGGTGCGCAGTCGTGGGTGAATAGGGAGTAGAGGAGAGGGCTCAGCACACCTGTGAGACACCAGTGTTCAATGTAATTCAGTGCAAGCACTTCAGGTTGGCAGAGCTGGGTCGGTAGCCTCTGATGCTTTAGCAATCTCTGGGATAAGCCGGAAGTTGTGTCCAGGTTATGAGCTTGAATGTCTAAAAGCTCTTGTCAGCTGTATGTGCAAGACTATTCTAAGTGAACAGACTTGAAACAAAAAGGAAGATAACTACTAATTGCCATCTTGGTCATAAGTCTAAGAATTCTAAGAAGTAGTTTTGCTTTTTAGAAGCAGCTGTCGGAGGGAAAGGTCGCTCTGCTGTCGTCTGAAGAACTGCTCGACTTCACAAATCAAACACTGGCAATCACCAATGAAGACGAATTTCTGAAGGTAGAAATGTTTAAAGAAACATCGTCATGACAATATCAAGTATATGCATGTGTATATATATGTACATATGTATAAACAAACATATTTTTCTTTCACAGGCTGCAAAACAAATCAAAGATCAGTGAGTTTCTACTTTCTTCATTTCCTCTCAACAATTCAAACTAGCCAATCAGAGTTCAGCATCAGAAATTAATCACAGCTCTGATTTGATGATTTGCACACAAACTCCACCCCTTTAACAACTGTAACTCCACCCACTGGAACCCCGTCTCTCCTGTTTCCAGGGTAACCATGGCTCCAGCATTCCGGCTGACGACTCGTCCGGCAGTGTCGGAGAACATGTCTCAGTTCACCGTCAACTTCAGCACACAGAGGGCGGTTCTTCAACGACTTAACTTCCTGCCTGGTGAGTCACACTGCTTCTTCTTCTTCTGTTTTCATCTTTGAATTCAAAGAACAAATCACCTGACTGGACATTTGAACAGGTGTCAACTGACTGGACAGGTGTGTCGCCTGACTCGACAGGTGAACAGATGTGTCGCCTGACTCGACAGGTGAACAGGTGTGTCGCTTGACTCGACAGATGTGTCACAGACTGGATCTGGTCTTGTTTCAGTACCCGGACCTCCACAGATCGACGTCTCCAGCTGCGTCGTCCGTGACAACACCATCACGGTTTCCTGGCAACCAGCTGGTGAGGCTGTTGGCAATGGTGACATCTGCGACAGTGGACCAATCGACTGCTACGAACTTGAATATCGAAAAACAAACCAGGATGGCCCACTGAGAGCCGCCGGAGAGGCATGCTGGGAAAAAATCCACAACATCAGAGAGACACACTTCACATTGTCAGGTGACAGTTCATGGCTAATTAGCTACAGTTAGCATGCTAACACATGGTAAACACTGACATCTTAGCTGTTATGGCATGTTAGCATTTAGCTTCACAGAGCTGCTAGCTTTGAGATTAAGTACTTTCAAAATAAAAGCACTGATGAAATGTTTCAGGTCTGAAGTTTGACTCACAGTTCATCGCTGTTCGAGTTCGAGCGAGAAACAAAATGGCTGCCGGAGAGTTCTCTGAACCCATTGCCATGGAAACCAGAGGTGAGTGAATGAATAAGTAAATGAGTGAATGAGTGAGTGAATAAGTGAATGAGTGAATGAATGAGTGAATGAGTGAATGAATGAGTGAATAAGTGAATGAATAAATGAATGAGTGAATAAGTGAATGAGTGAATGAATGAATAAGTGAATGAATGGGTAGATTTGTGTCCACTGTATTAGCTACCCAGAGTTCATCTGATGTAATGAAGCAGTTTGAACATGTGTGTGTTTGATATGTTTGAGGTCACTGACATTAATGAGATGTACAAAATAACAGAAACAGGTGAACATGAAAACTTTTTCAACACGTGTAACATTTATCACTTCATTAAACTGGACTGAGGACTACAGAGCTCTTCTTCTTCTATTGCAGCATATAACTTTGGGTTTGATGCAGCGACGGCTCATGCTGAGCTAAAGGTTCAGGATGACCTGGTGACCTGGGAGCCGCAGGGGGTCAAAGGTCACGACCACCGACTGAGAGGAAAGGAGAATAAGAACAGGTGAGGAAACGTGTCACTGATGATGTCATCAGAACCTGTTCTGGAGCTTTTAAACGTGTTACATGGTCTTCTTCAGCAGATAACGGTTCAACACAACATTCACTGACATGGTGTCACACTGGACCACCAGACTCCACAGGCAATACCAACAACAACCAATCAACCAATCAATCAGCCAATCAATCAACCAATCGTAGAACAGAGAGTAGTATGAAATTAAATGCTAAGCTAAAGACATGATAAGCTAAAACGTGTCTTCAGAGTTTTGATTTGTTGTTTTTGTCCCTCTGCAGTCTCCGTACTGCGTCCTCGCCACCTGCCCAGGTACCAACTATCGTCACTGACTGGTTGCCTAGCAACCACTGTGTCACCAATCACTTTCTCCATCCACCATTTTTTCGCTTCACGCAGCTGATCACATCGCTGCTGACATCACATCAGCATTTGTTTTCAAAATAAAAGCTTAATTTTACAGAGTACATTTTTTTTTATGTCAAATTAACATTAAAGTTAAATTAATTAATAATTAATTACATCTTTTAATTATTGTAGTCATAGCTTGTTTGCCATTCATCTTTCTATTTGCTGCATCATTGCTTTGACACAACCTCATTGGCTGTTTGTTTTTCTCACACACACACACACACACACACACACACACACACACCTGACATGTTTCATCTCGTCAGCAGCAGAAGCGCCACGCCGTCGCCCAATAAGACGTCAGGAAGTCGAGCAGGCCGTGAGCGATTTGCTGGAGAGTCGTACACCGTGCTCGGTATGAAACACGTTAAACACATTAAAATTATTTTTTAAATTTTATTCTAAATATTGTTGTGATATTTAGATTTTTTTTTTCTCAGATCTTCGTCTTGACACATTAAATCAGATTTTATACTTTTAATTTCTTCTTCGTCTCCTAGGCGACCAGGAAATGACCAGCGGCTGTCATTACTGGGAGCTCCGCCCCCTGGCCGACTGGAAGTCATTCAGTGTGGGTGTGGCCTACCGATCAAGCCTGGGCCGCTTCGACCAATTAGGGAAGAGCGCTGGTTCATGGTGTCTCCATGCCAGCCAATGGCTGCAGAGCGCGCTCGCTGTGAAGTACAATAACCGAGCGAAAGCACTCGATTGGCCGCTGCCTCAGCGAATAGGAATCTACTGCGACTGTGACAATGGTTCAAAATAATGAAACTTTATTGTTTGTAACAACATGACATCGCGTGATCCAACTGTTTTCATCAGTTTCACTTTTTTGTTTTTCAGGCGAGTTGTCGTTCATCGACGTCGAGCAGCTTCGTCTTCTTCACTCCTTCAAAACAAAGTTCAGTCAGCCGCTCATCCCTGCCTTCACCGTCAGTACTACACCACACTGCAGTAATACTTAGTAGTACTAAGTAGTACATAGTACTTCATATATTACTTCATATAGTATGTCATTTAATACTGCATATAGTACTTCACATATAATACAGTACAGTGTAATTGTACCACACTCGGTACTAACGGTAGTAAATCCATGTTGCAGGTTTGGTGCGGTGGTATTGCCATAACAACAGGACTGCAGGTGCCGAGCTTCATGGGTAATTTCCAGTCAACCAATCGGAGCCTCAGCAACCTGCTGTCGTAGATCGATGTCCTTGTCTGATTTTTATTTGTTTAATTTATTCATTTTATATAATCTTAATTCATTGTGATAATTATGACACATAGAAGTGATTTGTTGTAGTTATGAATATTAAATGAAAATATGTTGCTGATTTTTGTCTGCTCTTATTTTGAAAGTCATGATCTGAGGCCATAGTTTTAGTTTGAGTGCTTTTATTCTGTAGTAATAATAGTAATATTATTAGCTCAGACTATTTTTTATAACAGGAAATGTTTTTAATGAATTTTATTTTGAAGGCAGCAGTAGCAAAGACAATTGCCTGTTCCCTTGGAATTTATTTTAAAAGGTATAACCAGATTAAATTTATTTTGAAGTTGAAGACTTTTATTATGAAATACCTCATTATATATAGTGTTGTGAATTCCTACTGGCTTTTATTTTGAAGGTTGGGGTTGAACTTCCTGTTTGTTCTTCCACACTAAAGATAGATGTTTGTATTTTTTGATCTGTCTGTATTTAAATGTATAGTGACCATCACGTTCAAATATTAATATGCGACCATCACATGTTTAAATGTTCATATGTAACCGTCACATGTTTAAATGTTCATATGTGACCATCACATGTTCAAATGTTCATATGCGACCATCACATGTTCAAATATTAATATGCGATCATCACATGTTTAAATGTTCATATGTGACCGTCACATGTTTAAATGTTCATATGTGACCATCACATGCTGAAATATTAATATGCGACCATCACATGTTTAAATGTTCATATGTAACCGTCACATGTTTAAATGTTCATATGCGACCATCACATGTTTGAATATCTAATCACATATGAACATTTAGAGTTTTTATCCAAATAAAAATTCAAATAAATTAATTTGTTCAGATTCACATCGACTTCCACAGATTCTGTTCTGTTTAGTCCTCATTTACTTCTATATAGTATAACTATATAAATGTTATTTATGTATAGATACATATATATGATTTGTAAAAAAAATGTATGTGCATAGATTAGGGATTTAACGATATGGAAAATTTGATATCTCGATTATAGTGACCAAATTATCACGGTTAACGATATTGCGATATTCTTAATTGCTGTACAAATGTCCAAAAAACACATTGAAATAATTTCACGAAATCTTGTGATTTTCTGATCATACCAAAACATTAGAAGCCAAAATCTTATCAAAATGAAACTTTCACATTAAAAAGGGGCAGCAACTGGCACAGAAAGATTTTATTTTAAATGAACAAAATATGTAAAAATTTGTTTACATATTTTGTTCACACATAAGAAGTGTGCCTGTGTGAGTGAGAGGAGTGGCTGTATGAGAAAATGAGTGTATGTTACAGACAGCATAACTCAATGTCAATATCGACTCAAGTTTTTAACTCGCTATTATAAATATCACCGTATGTTCTTCCTAGCGTTAATGAACATGTTTACATTATTTTACGTCGCCTTACATTGTGTCAGCTCCGCTCAGTGGACCGACAGTAGACTGGGTGCCTTCGGTTCCGTTTCATTTGGAGACACTTAGCAACACAGCTGCTAACACGGCTAGTAGCTGCTCAGCTAGTAGCAGCTCCTAAGTGTCTCAAAACGAAAATGGAAAACATTGTTGCATTTTAGGAGGATAGATACTGCTCGAAGCTTGCGAGACTTGGATGAGGCTATTATTACATATCCCAATAATCCACCGCAATAATGAGATTAATTTAAACAAACGGTAATTTATATCGCGTAAAATTTCAGCGCAATTTACTGTAACACCGGTAACCGTTACATTCCTAGCATAGATACATATTCAATTCGATTTTATTTATATAGTGCGCTTTCCATACAAAGCAGGTCTAGACTGTACTCTTTATATTATCTACAGAGACCAACAGTTCCACCATGAACAAGCACTTGTTGACAGTGACATATGTACATTTGGTTCATATAAATCTTATATACACATAAGTACATATGTAGATTTGACTGACTTTAAATATAAACTTTCCTTCTTACTCAGACTTTAATTCTCCTCTCAATCTCCTGTTTAGATTCTTGATATTTAAACTAAAGGTGAGCTGATGAACACCTGTTCACCTATTCAGGTAGATGAAGCTGACTACTGAATAAATTAAATTTGATCTTTTTACAGATCTATTATGATAAACACCTTCTGTTTCATATTTGCCAGTTTTATCAAAGTGGAAAAAAAAGTGAGTTAAACAGTTTACAATAAAAACACATGAAAACGTTCATCAGGTTCTTAATTAAAAATAAAGAAACAAAAACAGAAAATTTAAATGAGACAGAGGGGAGGGGGAGGGGCAAGGAGGTCATCTCCATGGAAACAGAACAACAAAGCACAGAGAGAGGAAGAAAGGAAAAGGAGCGAAAGAGTGAGGCAGAAAAGAAGAAACAGAAGAAGAAACACGAAGAAGAAGAAACTGAAGAAGAAATCAGAGAGAATAAAGTGGATCTGCAGCTGCAGGTGAGAACATATTTCCCATGATGCAGCTCTTCAGCCATAGTTTTGTGTAAATATTTGAGACTGATGAGGATAAGCATGGATATATATACAGTATATAGTACAGTACTGTATACAGTATATACACTATATATATAGTATATAGTACAGTACTGTATACAGTATACTATATACAGTATATATATGTATATACACTATATATATAGTATATAGTACAGTACTGTATACAGTATACTATATACAGTATATATATATATATATATATATATATATATATAGTGCAGTACTGTATACAGCAGAGGTCTTCAACAGGGGGTCCGCGACCCCTAGGGGGTCCGCGGAGGTACTGCAGGGGGGTCGCGAAAATTTTGGTTGATTAGACATTTTTTTATATTCACCTCCACAATTTTTTTTAAACACACAGAAAATTATATGAAGTTCTTTTTAAATGTTATACAGCTGTTTTTAAGGTCTTGGGGATTATGGGGAAAAGAATCAAGGCTCTAACTATTATATAAAATATATTTATGGGCGATTTCCTGATAGTAGTGATCATAAACGGCAACAGAGTCAATCATCTTGATGTAAATAAATGATCTATGCTGCTGTGCCACTCACGAGGCCATATGTGACACACTCTGTCAGGTTCCCCATGAGCTCATTCATGCTAGTAGCTAGCAGCTGTTTTGAAGAGAAAAATGAAAAAATGGATCGATTTTTAACACGCCAAAAAAAAGATATCACAAGCACAGCAACAGCCTCCACCTCAGAAACCGCAGTTGAAAATGAAAGTGATGCTGTAGGCCCCGCAGCTGTAAAGGGTAAGCGTAAAAGAGAGAAGACCCGAAAATATACAGACAATTATCTCAAGTTCGGGTTTAGCTTCAAAGAGACAGATGGCATTGAATTTCCACTGTGTGTCATTTGTTCTACTGTGCTGTCAAACGAGTCTATGAAGCCGTCAAAGCTGCAGCGTCACTTGGAGACAACCCACAGCCACTTAAAAGACAAACCTGTTGAATACTTCCAAACTTGTCTCAAATCCCTCCAAGGCCAACAGACATTAATGAAAAAATCAGCCAGAGTTGGTGAGCTAGCTTTAAAATGCTCTTATCAAGTTGCTCTTCGGATTGCCCAGAAGAAACAGCCATATACACTTGCAGAGGATTTAATATTGCCTTCAGCAACTGACATGTGTAAAACAATGTATGGGAATGATATTGACATTAATAAACTGAAAACAATTCCACTGTCGGACACAACCATTGCTCGCCGCATTGACGAGATGGCATCGGATGTGAGGGTGCAACTGATAGAGAAGCTGAGATCGGCAGATGCATTTGCTTTACAGCTGGATGAATCAACTGATGTTTCGAAGGACGCGCAGCTTCTGGCGTTTGTGCACTTTGTGGATCAAAATGAAATGCAGGAGGAATTTTTGTTTTGTAAGCGCCTTCCTGAACGCACAACAAGTGCTGAAATCTTCAAAGTGATTGACGCTTTCTTCAGAGAAAATGACGTTTCATGGGCAAAATGTGTTGCACTGTGCACCGACGGCGCAAGAGCCATGGCTGGATTAAAAAGTGGCCTAATCGCGCTGGTCAGGGATGTGGCTCCAGAGGTGATTTGGACGCACTGCATGTTGCACAGAGAGTCACTTGTTGCTAAGGACATGAGTGCTGATCTGTCTGATGTCATGGACTCGGTCGTGAAAGTTGTAAATATAGTATTTAATATTTAAAAATGTCAATTTCAATAGTGTTTGTGCATGGTTACATGCAATTGACAGACATAATCTTGGCAGGTATCAGTTTGAGGTATGTTTATAAATGGCAGTGGCACGGCCACCCATACCACTGTACCTTGCATGTTCAAAATAAAAACATGAATATATGAACCTGTTTATTATTTGAATATCTTAGTATTGAATGCACAACAACAAGGTACATTTCTACAAGGCACTATAGGACCGGTTTAATATAAAACACAATTTTATACAATATATATATAAGTAGGGGGTCCCCGCTCCATCTCTCCATCAGTTTGGGGGTCCTTGGCCTGGAAAACGTTGAAGACCCCTGGTATACAGTATATACACTATATACAGTATATATATAGTATATAGTGCAGTACTGTATACAGTATATACACTATATACAGTATATATATAGTATATAGTGCATATTGGTCGTCCAATAAACCCAAAGTTGGCGGTTCGATCCCCGCTCTAGCTGCTCAAAAAAGATTGCCACGGCCAAGGTGCCCTTGAGCAAGGCACCGTACCCCCCCAACATCTGCTCCCCGGGCGCTGTGAGTTGATGCCCACCGCTCCAGTGAATCTGGCATCTGTCAATTTGAATGTGTGACCCTGTGCATGTGCATGTGTGTGTGTTCCAACAGGTGCCAGCCTGGATGGGTTAAATGCGGAGAAGTAATTTCACGTTCAACGTGATCAATCTAGTATCTAAAATTTAAAAAATTAAAAAAATATATATAGTATATAGTGCAGTACTGTATACAGTATAAAGTCGGCCCCTGGATTGCTGGTGTCTGACGTGTTTTTTAAAAGGAGAACAATTATACCCCC
Source organism: Argyrosomus regius (assembly GCA_946959425.1). Classification (NCBI taxonomy): domain Eukaryota; kingdom Metazoa; phylum Chordata; class Actinopteri; family Sciaenidae; genus Argyrosomus; species Argyrosomus regius. Next base: position 76,024 of record CAMPSB010000518.1, on the reverse strand, counting down.
TTTCCACCAGTTCACACAGGTCCCAGGCACCTTAATGACATGTCTGTGAAATCCTTTGGTCAAAAATAATAACTCTAACCCTAACCCTTCTCGAAGATGAGGTCCAACATAACCTATAAGACAATATAGGAGGGAGAAAATTGGTATACTTTGTGAAATTATCCAACTTACATAAGTTAAGAGACCTGTTTTATATTATTTATTTTTCACTTGTATAATAGATGTTTGCACATTCTTTGACTTATTGCCATTTTTAATAAAAGTTAAAGTTGTAAAACTTACGGATGGTTGGTTCTACTTTCACTGTCTTAGCTGTTGCTGTTGTTGGGAAGTTCAATCTGAATAGCGGCTCACCAGCTGATGTTGTAGCTTAGGGACGCCCAGCACTTTCATTGAAGTGGAGGGCTACCAGGCGGAGTCTAGGGAAGAAAAACAATAACACAGAAATATGATTGAGAGCACAAGCATAAATATACATTGTACTCATTCACTAAGTATCAGAATCACCTTTATTTGCCAGGTGTGTGTGTACACATACACAAACTGACCATACATATACATACATTGAGAGCAACATGTAAACAGAGTCAAATTCCTTGTGTGTACACACACCTGGCCAATAAAGTGATTCTGAAAGTTACTACTTGTTAATTCTTTCAGTCCAGAAGCCTGCATGAACAGGCAGCCTGACATGTCACTAAAACCGGACAGTATCCAGGTGGAGCTCATGGACTGAACTCTATCAGTTCCTTATTGTATTGTAACTTTGTTTACTTTATGTACCCAGGTCCCTAAGACCGGATCTAGCTTCAGACTATGCTGTAAAATAGCGAGGGGTCTCTCTTTCTCTCAAACCGAGGGGGACACAGTAATAGTGGGTGCCACAGACAATAAAAGTGAGGGGGTGCTGTTAACAGAAAGGTGAATGAGAGAAAAGTTATTTTCTTATCGCTAATGACGGCTACGTTCAACACACAGCTGCATGTGGAACCGATGAGTAGAGGGTGAGTTATACACATCTTTCTTTACCTCTGTTAACTGAGCAGGAAGTGTTTGTCTTACAGACAGACATCCAACTTAAACCTACTGGTGTTATGTTAGTGTGTATCACAACCAAGTACAGCTGATATGAGACACTAGTTAGCAGTTAGCGCCGATTAGCACGAGCTAATGCTAACTAGCCGTTTGGTACAGGCATTACCGGTACTTGCTTGCTACTTGATAAACACCAATGTAACGTCAGTAGTTTGTAAGTTGAATGTCTGCCTGTAAGATAAACACTTTTTGTTCCTGCTCAGTTTACAGAGATTAAAAAAAGACTTGTATAACGGGACGGCGGTGCTGCCTTTCTGCATGCAGCGGAGCACTGTGTGTGCTGAACATAACGCTAGCTAGCTGTTAGCGTTAGCATGTGATAATCGGACAAAAGAAACACAAAGCATGCTTACATTTCCATCGTCTGTATTTTTCCACGGGCAGTTGGTATTACTCCTCTTTCGTGTTAGGTCTCGTTGCCGTCCTGTGTTGTTCTGTGTTGCATTGTATTTGTCCATTGTGAAACACACAATGCGTCGTGCACACACGTTCAGGTCTCGTCTACAGTGCGGGGACGTCTCCGGTAAAAGTAAACTTAATCCTCCGTTCTTCGGTCCTCTCAGGCTGGGGCCAATATAGCGACTTGTGTCGGTCACTGCAGCCAACAACAGAGCATGCGTAGGTCGGAGCCTTGCCCAGCCATTCTTCTCTGTGAAGCAGAAAATGTAGGAGCTTCACCTGAGCTCTGCGCTTTTATAACCTGTAGGGCGTGGTGGGTGGAGACTGGGTGTTGGCCTCTGCTTGAGAGCTCAGGAAGTGGGTCTGGTCTAAAAGCTTGTTACGTCACAACCGAAGCGGAATCTGACTGGCTTACCCAGAGACAAGCAGCAAGAGGGCGGTGCGGCTGCAGCAGCTCATGCAAAATGGACGCGGTTGTTGATTTTAACACTGGGGGGGTTGGTACGCACCCGAATTCAAAAATATTAGTGTAGAAGAGCTGGAAAAGTAATTTTTGCATAATATGTCCCCTTTAAATCACCAATGATTTTATTTTTTTAATTATATCTTTGTGTAAAGTAACAATGGCCTGTTTCCGTGGCAACCGGGAGGAATTTTATGGAGAAGTCCTCCTATTGGATGAGAGGAAGATCACGTTAACAGCTGAGCAAGGCATCAAGGTGAGAGAGAACTTTCTGTTGCTATTTTATCTATTTCTATGTTTTCCTTCATTTTCTTTCTCATGTTATTTATTTATTACAATAAATTAAAGGCCTTTAAACAACATTTTACAGTTTGCTTTCATGGTGCCAGTCCAAAACTCACCTGTGTCAGAGTCCTGCTGTTTAGTCATCATTAATCACCATGTTGATCTGTCACACCTGTTTGTGAACAAAATTAAAGAGAAAAAAAACAAACATTTTGTGAGCAAAGAAGTCTGAAATCTTTGACTGAAACTAAAAAGTGTTAATGAATCTGTTGATCCGTCTTTGTATTTGTGTCATGGTGTCAACCTGAGCGAGAAACATTTGTTCTGATCAGCTGAAATCTTTTTTTCATGCTCAGAAATCTTCAAAGGCAGCAGCCATCTTGCAGCAGGTGTTTTCTCACCTGAACGTGGTCGAAGTCGAGTTCTTCGGGTTAAGATTTTGCGATAACAAACAGCAGACGGTGAGAAAAACATTGCCATATATAAACTACATACAAAGTAAGGAAATTTTTGTTTGGTAGATTATTTCTTTGTTGCAACAATAACAATGCTTCTTGACAATAAATCTTATACCATTGGAAAGCTTGATTATTTCCTTTAAACGGTGCCACATTTGTAAGGAACATGCATTTGTGGGATGAGCAGCAGAGCTAAGTATGTGGGTTGCACCCATGAACAATTTGCAAAATCTTCTTTGACAATGCCAGACAGCTTTTCTTTGCTGTTGCTGTTGACTCTTGTTTTGAGCTTCTGGTACCCCCAGGTGCTGACAATTGTTGTCTGCTCCAAGAATTGGCATGCCACCTTTGACTGATCTGCATAGGGCCCAGGCGATAGGACAACTTCAAGATGGTGTTCCGCAAAATCACATTGTGGCATTCTTTGGAGTGAACACTCATACAAACTCTGCAAACTTTGCTGATTAATGCTCCGATAGAGTAACATCTTTTGGTCCTGACCTGGACTCTGCATACTGATTCTGTGGTGAGAAAGTCAGAGACTGTTTCAGGTATCCCCACAAATACTGAGGAATTTTACTCCTCCTGTACAGAACAAGAACTAGATAAGACCACAAGTCCCTGCAAAGAGTGTTTCATTTGGCTGAATGTACAATAGGTGGAACTCTACCTGCCTTAAAGACATTTATACCAGACGCTGCAAAAATAGGGCTTGGAAAAATCTTTGAGAATTCAGACCCTCAGAATAACAAACTGCCCCAGACCCTCAGAATGACAAACTTGCTTCTGCTACGATCAGGAATATGGTTCTGGATCCACCAGAACTGACAGAAGAGGCTCAGGAAGACGTTCTACCCTCAGACCACTAGGATCCTAAATCAGGACACTGACTTAGACTACTTATTCCTGATTATTGTTATCATTATTATTATGAGCAACATATTCTTCTTCTATGATATTTGCTGTCATTTATTTGAAATTATTTGTGTTTTTCGAACAGAACTGGTTGGATCCTTCAAAAACTCTTTGTCAACATCAAGACCTCCGTAAGTTTTTAAAGTCATTTTAGAAATTCAATGGATGAGTTAAAAAGGTCATATTTCCAGGTTCAGACTTTAATCATCATTTTAAACACTTTGTTTGAGGCAAACCCTCCAGAGAAACCCAGTCTGCTCTGGTTGGTAAACTCCCACAGCCACCACCAGCAGCTATGCTAGCAGCTGGATGCGTACATATTCTTGTTTGTTCATCATCATGGTGTCTTCTTCTTTGTTTGTCAGATAGAGAGGTTGATTCTCAACGTTTATTTTGTTGGTCTAGAAATGGAGTTTACATCATGGCGTGACGTGATGTGGACTTTGTGATTAATATGGCCTCTTTACATTTACATTTACATTTAGTCATTTAGCAGACGCTTTTATCCAAAGCAACTTACAGAGAAGGGAAACAATCAAGGTACAGTGCGATAAGAAAGCGTTGTGCAACAATAAGTGCTATGACAATTCTTAAAGGGGTAGCTTTCTCATGTCCAGTTGTAGGTAGTGCTAGGAGAGAAGGTCCTTTCTGAAGAGCTGGAGGTCTTCAGGAGATTTTTAAAGGTAGAGAGGGATGCCCCTGCTTTGGCAGGAACTGGTAGTGCGTTCCACCAACGGGGAACAACAAACAAAAAAAGTTTGGATTGCCTTGAGCGAACAGGTGGCAGAGCCAGGCGTCGCTCATTGGAGGAGCGCAGCGGTCGTGAGGTAACATATGCCTGAACAAGGGCGTTCAGGTAGGTAGGTGCAGTACCGGAGACAACTTTGTAGGTGAGCATGAGCGCTTTGAATTTAATGCGGGCTGCAACAGATAGCCAGTGGAGGTCTTTAAATCAGTGATGTTTGATAAATGACACAACACAGATATATCATCATCTGATTTTAAAAAAAAAGTTTTTTACTGTTTTGTTGCAGTTGGACCGCCGTATATTTTCTACTTTGGTGTGAAATTTTATGCTGAAAATCCTTTGAAGCTGAAAGAGGAAACCACACGGTAAAGATCTTTTATCTTAATATTATAGTTCTTATTTCTACATTTAAAGCAGGAATTCATTTTTGAATAATAAACTTTCCTGTGTTACTAAATGTCATATTTAAAAAAGAAATTATTCATTATTGTTCATCTCTTCGTCAGATATCAGTTTTACTTGCAGGTTTGTCAGGACATCCATCGAGGTCGTCTACCGTGCCCCGCCCACCTCAGACCTCAACTCTCTGCTCTGATGCTGCATGGTGATGTTGTTAATATTAAAATTTACTCAAAATAACATTTAAAAGACTGTAATTTGCATCATAGATGAATTTATAGTGAGTTAATATTGTTGAAATATTTTGCATCATAAAACAATCTGGAAGAATGTGTTTTGGTATTTATTGGATGTAAATTCTGATTTACTTAATTTTTAATTTTCTTACTTAATTTTCCTTTTTATTTCGTCTAGTGGAGCAAGGCGACGATGCTCAGTTTGACTCTAAGGAAAATCAGGAAAAACGGCTCTACAAAACACTCAGGTAGACAGGAAGTACAATGTGTCTACAGGTTGTTGTTAATCAGTGATGACGCCACATGAAGTTTTCATGTGGCGTCATCACTGATCCATCTCCAACAGAATATTAACGTTCCATTTATAGTTATAGAATGATTATTGAATATTGATTAATCACTGACTCTCTCTGTTGTCCAGCGCTGTCTCTCGTCCTCAGGCTCAGAGTCTCTTCCTGTCTCTCTGCAGCTCTCTGCCAATGTTCGGAGTCTCTTTGTTTGCCGCCTATGTAAGATCATCATTTACTGATCATTGATCATTGATTACTCATCACTGAACATTGATCGCTGATCATTAATCATCAATTATTGATCATTGATCATTGCTTACTGATCACTGATCATTGGTGAGTCTTTACTGATCACTGATCATCAATCACTCTTTATTGAATCCTTATTTATGTACACAATTTTATTTATTTATTTATTCTTTCTTTCTTTCTTTCTTTCTTTCTTTCTGTATTTATTAATGTCTTATTTATTAATTTATTTAGAAGAAATGTTTAGCTGAATATCACATCTGAGTTTTTTATTTTTATTTTTAATATTTATTCTTCTTCACTCCCATGATTCCTTACAGGGCGAGAACCAAACTGAGTACTTCCTTGGTCCAACTCCAGTGGGTGTGGTCATCTACAAGAACAAAGTGTTGGTGGGAAAATATTTCTGGTAAGAGCAAGACCTCATTAACTATCTTTGTTAAATGTATATATTATAAATCAATCTAAATGAACATTTTAATCAAATGTTTGTAATAAAACTCACTTTCCTTACTTGATGTTTGGTTCACTTCCATAAATAAAAGTTTGTATAAATATATTTTTAAAAAAGGAAGAGGTAGAGGAACAACATAAAAGTCTATGATATCAATAAACATTTGTATAGGCACAAATATTTTGTATATATATGTAATGTTTGTGTTAGTATGTTGTATTCCCTCCCCTTGACCTGTCATGTGATGTTTGACTGTTTGCTTCAGGCAGAGAATCACCAAACTTCACTTTAAAGATGAGACTTTTGAGCTCAGAGTTATTGGAAAAAACGTGAGTTCCTATTACCTGACTGATTCTAATGCTAAGACGAATGCTAGTATTTTCTCTTCTTCTCTTTCTCTTCTATTATCTTATCTTATGTATAGTATTTCACAGCTAATGCTAATACTAACATGATGCAAAAATGAGAATCTAGAATTAGAGAAACATAAGAAAAAAATGTAAATTTGTGCATTTTAAATAAAGTTTTGAACAAAATGTGTTTCAGGGTTTGGAAACGTCATTCTTCTTTCAGACTTCAGATCGAAGTGGCTGCAAACGTCTGTGGAGGTGTTGTGTCGAACACCACACCTTCTTTAGGTACACATACACAAAAGCTGTAAAATTACACCATCAACCAAGACTGATACTTGTGCAGATCTCATTTATGTAGTGTAGTATATCTTCTTTATGTAGTGTAGTATATCTCATTTAGTATGTAGTGACCTATGTCAAAATTGAAAGTCCCATTTGTTCTCAATTTGAATTTTTTCTGTCCAGGATGTCAGAGTCGAATCCATTACCACGCACACACAACAGGTAAGACACACACACAGACACAGACACACAGATACATACACACACACACACACACACACACTGCTGAAACTCTCTCCCTCTCTCTCTCTCTCTCTCTCTCTCTCTCTTTCTCTCTCTCCCTCCCATATATAGTATTGCTCGTTTGCCCACTCTGGCTCTTCCTCGGCTGAATGTCAGCATGCTGAAAAACAAAACTACAAACAACAAAAGAACAACAACAACAAGAGATCATCACAGTACTCTTCCTCTTATATTATATTATATGCATTTCTTGTAGTTTCACAGTAAAATAGGTTGATCATACATTTTTAAATGTATTTGTTTTGTTTTTTCTCACTCCACCAGCCACTAAGACAGCGAGTATCACCAGTGAACCAACGACAACGCAGACAGCGCCACCTGCTGTTCATAGGTGAGAGGGAGGGGGGCGAGAGACACTGGGTGCAGTCGAATAGTCAATTTTCCTTAGGAAGGTTCCTCACTGAGTGCAATGTGCCATGATAAGAGCTGTTTGAATTCTCTAACTGTTAAGGAAAGGAGCTTCAATGCTTCCTTTATTATCTCCTTTAGCATAGGATATACCGGACCATCCTTTAGGAAAGGAAAGGAGGTAATGCCGTCCCACAATTCATTGAGGCAGCAACAAAAAATCTACTTACCGTTCAGTCATTCACAACCAGGCAAAAAAAACAAAACACAACAACATTAATTTATTTAAACAGTGTGATGCAGCCTGCAGCAGAGAGATTGTGTGAATATGAACATACGTGTTGACGTGTAAAACTTTGATCATGAAGTGTGTTCTGTTGTTGACTGTGGAGCTGCGTTCACACACAGAGTAAAAACTGTTTGTAACTGTGACATCCAGCGTCCTGCAGATCATCATGAAGTTACCGTTGCTGATTAATCATATGTCTTTGCCATAACTTGCTAATATGTTTCTATATGAGTGGACAGGAGGGTGAGCGACCATACCAGCGTAACAAACACTTCATTTGACTTGGTGACTGTGACAGGTGGACAATATTCATTTATTATTTGAATTCTGATGTTGATAATGAAGTCACATTTTTCACCGGGTTGTCCATGTTTATATTTTATAAAGTGGTTAGGAAAGGACTTAGGAGCTCATTTTTTTGGGCCATTCGACCACACCCACTGAGCCTGAAGAACACACAGAGAGAGTGGTCATGTGATTATTTGATGATGTGATGAAGCTTGTCTTGTAACTTCAGGTCAGAGGGCGGGGCAGAGCAAAGCTATGTGAAGCCCAGTGCACCATGGGAAAACAGTGGTCCTGTGAGGTAAAACAGAAATAGAAATTTGTACTGAATGAATCTTCTTATCTTGAGATAACAGATAACAAAAGTTATGTTGTGACACTTTTCAGATCAAGCAATATATCTCTATAATAATTATTTAGAGATCCAACAAGTAATGTGATAACTAAACTGTTACCATGAGAAAAGTATTTATTCAGTATAATACTTTAAACTACTACTAAATATAACTTGGTTCCAGTGGCCTTTACAATCCAAAGTTTCCTCCAAACACCACCAAACAAGAAGAAGTAAAAGAAAAAGATGGAGGAAGACCACAGAGGTAAGAAAGAAAGAAAGAAAGAAAGAAAGAAAGAAAGAAAGGAATCATTACTTAATTACTTTTTGTTTGTGTTTTAGCCGTAGCAGAAGTCTGGATGGAGATCGACCAATCAGACGTCAGAGAAGGAGGAGGTGAGACTTCACATTTTTGTTTTAAAGTTTTAACTTGAAACACTTTTATTTCCTCACTTGTGAAAACAAGTTTAAACATTTAAAAATAGAATTTCACGTTATAATCCGTTCAGTGTAATCATTTTGTTAAAATAAAGTTTTTTATCAATGTTGGTAAGAGTTTAAGTTCAGATTTGGATGTTTTGGAAAATCAGGTCGTGTTCCCATGGCAATACAAGCAATGGCAGCGAATCAGAGAAGATGGCGAGTAATAGCAATCAACTCAGAAGAAGAACAAAAAATCGGTAATAAAACTTTATGTCTCTCTTATCTTTAATGTCCTTTAATGTCCTCTTCTGTCTCTCTAATTTACTTCTTGTTTTAAACCAGTGGCGAGAAGCCTGAGTCTACCTCACAGAGCCGAGCCAGATCGTATGTAAACAACAAATCTGCAGATACTTTGTAACACACAATAAATAAAACGTCTTATGTTCTCTGCTAATGCTAATAAGTGCTAATGCTATACTTCTGTGATGTGGACCACCAATGCTAGTGCTATCAATTTTAAACATCAGTGGTGTCGAGTCCTCTATTTACAGTTGATTTCATCGCTGTCTGTTCTTTACAGACGGAGTCCCGATGTGCTCACATGGAAACACATCCAGTACGTGTGTGTTTGACTGTCCACCTAACCTGTGGGGACATTCTTACCTTACCTGGACCTTTGACAAATAAACACAGAAACATATAAAAGTATAATGTATGTATGTAAATGTATGTAAACTTTGTTTATTAATTTTGATTAAGTTTATAAATTAGGAAATCAAATATTAGGTACAAAGTACAGCTGGTTGCCTTGACATCCAACATTTTAGGTGGGTCCTGTTAGAACAGAACAAAACAGAGCAAGAACGTCACAAGCAAAACCAATATGATTGAAAAAATTCAACACAACTGAAAACAAAAGAGAGAAAACTCTTTTACTAATATTATTAGTAAAAAAATGTGTTTGTACAGGAAGCAGTTGGTGGAGCCTGATGGGTTGATTGACAGACAAACAGAGGAAATACCTTACAAGGAAGTGAGGTAAGAAAAGACAAGAGGAAGGAATGAATGAATGACGGAAGGAAGGAAAGAATGAAGGAACCTTGTGTGTGTCCTACAGAGTCTCGGGGGAATCAATAAGAATGCGTGGCTTTTCGCGAGGGCGGCGACATCGTCGGTGGGCGTCAGCTACAGACCTCCAGTAGGTGTCAATTAACTGTTTCAATCAGTGATGTCATTAATTAATAAAATAATTGATCATCAGGTACAGGGCACAGATGCAGTGTTTCTTATCTGTCCTCAGGTGAGCTCGTGTATGTTTCTTTGCTTTTAAATCATTTTCTTCTATTTGTTTTTCAGTTCAAAGACAGAGCTCGTACCTCCTCTTCCTGTTACCAAGGCAACTGACACATCCTGCCGATTACCCATGAGTCCCTGAGGCAGCCAATGACTAAATAATTACCCATAATTAATTTTTCATTTCATTTACCTCCAGCATCCTAAATGTAGCTCAGTGTGTATTTACATGTTGAGGTGGAAATATCCATAATGAAATCTGGATAATTAATATTGAAATACTGAAGATGTAATTATGTAGTAAATGCTCATGTTTGTTTGTTAAACTGAAAATAAGATTAAATCAACAAAAAATTTGACGAGTTGCAGAAACTCAATGTTTCTATGGAGAGAGAGAGAGAGCTAGAGAGAGACAGAGAGAGACAGTGAGCACAGCCCCGCCATCGAAAAAGGCTGTCATAGACAGACCTGGCTCCCCAGAGAAGACAGACTGTGCTCCCACTGCACACAACCCGAGATGGAGACCGAACTGCACTTTCTAACCACCTGCCAACTGTACCAAGACATCAGAGACACGTACAACGCCCAGAAAGACTTTGAGACCTTAGACAAGATCCAAAAACTTCCATACCTGCTGGGTGAAGTACAGCAATGTGCAAACATAGCAGCAAGATTTGTGAACAGCTGTGACCACAGAAGGATGTCTAGCGGACAGGAAGGACAGACCTAGATCTCCTCCTGCTGGACATAATTTACTCTGTATATATTTTCTTATTCTTACAAAGTTAATGTTTAACTGATATGTATATAGGCCCTTTATTTCACAACTATTATATGCCTTATTTATAATATTGCACATCTATAATATAAGCCTTTGTACAGTGAAAGAACAATTTTCCAATTTAATTATTATTATTTTTTATTCCTGTATTTTCTGTTCAGACATCTATCTCTGCTTTTTGTTAATGTCACACTTGCTTTGGCAATGTTAACATATGTTTCCCATGCCAATAAAGCTGTATTGAATTGAATTGAATTGAAAATTGAGAGGGAGAGAGAGAGAGAGAGAGACAGAGAGAGAGAGAGAGAGAGAGAGAGACAGAGAGAGAGAGAGAGGGAGGGAGACAGAGAGACAGAGAGACAGAGAGAGAGGGAGAGACTGACTCACAGAAACTTTGAGCAGCAGAATTCTCCAGAAAGAGTAGAAGAAGAAAGAGTGGAAGAAGCAAGAGTGGAAGAAGAGTTAGATAAATGGAGGACGTGTGCAGTGTGAACGGTCTGGATCGTCTCTGGGTGAGTTTATTATTAAACATCTGATTTAAAAACATGTAACTAATTCATTTCATGTATACATCACTCAGCTTTTTGCCTGTTTATACATCACTTACTTGTTTACATGTTTATACATCACTTACTTGTTTACCTGTTTATACATCACTCATTTGTTTACCTGTTTTTACATCACTCACTTGTTTCTGTTTATACATCACTTACATGTTTCTGTTTATACATTACTTACTAGTTTACCTGTTTATACATCACTTACCTATTTATCTGTTTATACATTATTCACTTTTTTACTTGTTTATCACTCACCTGGATCAGTATTTATTTGTGAAATGTGAACACAGTACTTTCTGGTTTCAGGACTGGAACCTGACTTGGTACACCTCCCGACCAGACCTGACCCAGTGTTTCCAGCAAACTGTACTGGTGTGGTTCCCCTGTGTTTACCTATGGACCTGTTCTCCTCTTTACCTGCTGTACCTGCAGCTCCGCCCACACAGAGGTGTCATCCCACTGTCCAAACTCTGCTGTAGCAAGACGGTAAAAAAGACAGTCCTGGTCTCTCTGACCTAACTCTCATCTCTGGTCTAAACTTGGTCTCTCTTGTCTAACCCTCATCTCTGCTCTAAACTTGGTCTCTGTGATCTAACCCTGATCCCTGCTCTAAACTTGGTCTCTCTTGCAGCTATTGGGTCTCAGTCTGGCATTGTTAAGTCTTCTGGAGATTTTTTACTTCTTGGTGAAGAAGAACGAAGAGATCCAGAACCACCTGTTGATCCTGATTGGTCCACTGATCCGGAGCCTCACTCTGGTATGTCTCTGTTGCTTCATACAGGTACTGGTTATCATGGCAGTGGATCAGATCCACCAATGGTTCCTTAGAATGGTTATCAAGAAACAATCAAATAAAACAGAAATCAAATCAAAATCCTCTTCTTCCTCCTCGTCTTCCTCAGGTTCTTGCTATTCTTATAATCCATTTTGAGAGGATGAAGGCAACTCGTTCGTCCATCCTTCTTTTCCTCTTCTGGACTCTTCTGGTTCTTTGTTCCCTTGTTCCCCTGAAGAACAATGTTGAGCAGATTATTGATCAGGTATTAATCACTTATTTCTGAATATTTAGTCTGTCTTAGGTCCACCTCTGGGGTGTGGGATGTGGACTAGAACCAGAATCCTGGATAAAGATGGTTCAGATGAGCCCAAACACCAAGGAGGGTCAGATGGTGGTCTGCAGGTGGACTGGTGCAGGGTCAGCAGTGATGTGAACTGTGGTGATACTGTGGATTTTACCAGTGGATCCCTATTCGAGACCTAATCCTGATTTGAGTCCTCCTCATGTTGTTCTTCTCTCAGTTCTTCTTGTTCAGCTGCAGTATTTCACAGCTTGGTGCAGGAATCAGGTCTAAATGTAGTCTGAACATGTGAACATATGTGTTTGTGTGCGTCTTCATTGTTTGGTAGAAAACATCTCATGTGAAGCTGCTAATTAAATCTCAGGATTCCTGGAAAATAGCAGTTTCTCTTCTTCTTCTTCAGTGAGAAGAGATTGATAAGAAGCTGCTACATTCATGAATGATGTGAAATCACTTTGAAACTGATGTCACGTCTTAAAGCAACATTATAGAAAACTGAAGCATGAAACAAATCTTCATGTCCAGTTAATTTTTTATTCAACTTTAAAATGAGTCCTGATGGAAGCAGCAAAACCTGAACAGAGAGATTTCACTGACCTGTGCCCTTTGACCCCTGCGTCTGACCTGTGACCTCTACTGTTTCAGGGTTTTTCATCAGATGCCATTCATTTCACTGCGTTCTTCATCTGTTTTTCCCTCCAACTCATCGAGCTCATCCTCAGCTGCTTCTCTGACCACAGACCACTCTCTGAAAAACACACCTACATTCAGGTACTAAACACACCTACGTTCAGGTACCACACACCTATGTCCAGGTATCACACACACCTACATCCAGGTATGACACTACCTACGTCCAGGTATCACACACACCTATGTCCAGGTGTGACACTACCTACGTCTAGATATCACACACACCTACGTCCAGGTATCACATACCTACATCCAGGTATGACACTACCTACCTATGTTCAGGTACCACACACACTAGTTACCAAACACACCTACGTTCAGGTATCAAACACACCCACATCCAAGTACCACACACACCTATGTCCAGGTACCACACACACCTTTGTCTAGTTACCAAACACACCTACATTCAGGTACCACACACACCTACTTCCGGGTATCACACACCAGGCGCAGGTAGAATCATCAATCTATGTGGTCGAAGTCAAACCTTTTTAACTGATTTTGTTGGTTTCTCGTTGTCAAACTTTTTCAACCTTATTAAATACATCTTATAAAAGATATCATTAATTGATATGCTTTTTATATTGTCAGAACCAGTGTCCAGAGGAAGATGCCTCATTTCTCTCCAAGTTTTTCTTCTTCTGGTTCAGCAGGTACAAACATCACAGTCTGACACAATGACTCCTTACGACTATATTGGTTTTATAATCTTTATTTTTGTTATGAAGGAAACAATTTAGATTGCAAACTGCAAACCCTTTAACCTGCTGACCTGAAGGTGGTGCTTCAATCCATCTGATTTGAATTAATTTGATTTGGAGTTAGGGGTTACTACCACTACTACTATTACTAACACTACTACCACACTTAGCCTGGGAACCAGACAAAGCTAATATTCTACCAGTCCTGGATCTGGTTGGACAAATCACAACCATGTATTCAATATAGGTTAGGGTTTTAACCTACACATAGTACATGAGTTACTATTTCAAATGTTTTCAAACAGTATTTTAGTTTCAAGAGTTTTTGTGAGCTCTGCTCACCTAAACAGACTTTAGTATATTTTTCACATCAGCGATTATCTACATATCTCTACACTATCCTTCGACTTGTTCTGCTTATGCATGAACAGGTCTCTTAACTTTAGTAACCACAATCCGATAGTTTTACCAGTTTCTGTTAGTCACGCTAACTAGCCTTGCTATAGCAGTGGCTTCTCTCTGCTCTCCTGCTCTTTCCTGCTCGGTATGACACATGTTTAGCTACTCCTCGTCCTCCTTTAGCGATAACGATACCTGTAATAAATGTAGTTTATTTGTTGCTTTGAAGGCGAGGCTCAGTGATTTAGAGGCACGGTACCGCACCACCGAACAGTCAGTAGCTGCTATAGTTAGCAAATCCCCTGTAGCCGGTGCGGTACCACTAAAGGTAGCTTCAGCTAGCCGTCCCCCGGCAGTTCCCGAGCAGCCGGGAGGCTGGGTGACTGTCCGAAGGAGGCATAGCCCCAAAATGAAGCCCACGGTACACCGCCAGCCACTCCACGTTTCTAACAGATTTTCCCCGCTCAGCAACACACCCACTGAGAGGCCAACTCTGGTCATTGGCAGCTCCATTTTGAGAAACATGAAGTTAGCGACACCGGGGACCATAGTTAAATGCATCCCAGGGACCAGAGCGGGCGACATCGACTTTGCAGCTAATTCAGAATGCTGCTGCATGTGTTCTGATAGGAACCAAGATCAGAGATCACATCTCTCCCATTTTGGCTTCTTTGCATTGGCTACCGGTTAAATCTAGAATAGAATTTAAAATTATCCTCCTTACATACAAAGCTCTTCATGGTCAGGCACCATCATATCTAAAAGAGCTCATAATACCTTACTACCCCTCTAGAACACTGTGCTCTCAGAATGCTGGGTTCCTTGTGGTTCCTATAGTTTCCAAAAGTAGATTGGGAGCCAGAGCTTTCAGCTATCAAGCTCCTCTTCTGTGGAATAAACTACCATTTTGGGTTCGGGAGGCAGACACGGTCAACATTTTTAAGAGTAGACTTAAGACTTTCCTTTTCGATAGAGCTTATAGTTAGGGCTGGCTCAGGTCATCCCTTAGTTATGCTGCTATAGGACTAACCCCTAACCAAGGTATTGGTTGAAGATGTAGTCACATCTCCCTTTACTGAAAACTCTACTCAAACCCTCTCTCTCTCTCTCTCTCTCTCTCTCTCTCTCTCACCATCTGTAAACATACATGTCTCTTTAATGCATGTTAATGCATCTTACTAACTAAACTTCTTCCCTGGAGTTTCTGTGCTCTCTCGTCCAGCAGGTTCTCATGGATTGTGGCTGCTGCTGTGGTCCTGCACGACATCCACTACATATATTATTACTGTCATTATTGTTACCATATCTCCATTACAGTTTATAGTTAGTTAATGATTTGCTGCTGCTGTGCATCTGTGTCTCTCTATCTCTATCACAGGTTCCACTGCTACTGTAATCATTTTATCATTCATTGTAATTCATTGTCATTCTATCATTCATTGTAATTGTACAATATGTTTGTGTTGATTTGTTCTGTACACGTGACATCTATTGCACATCTGTCCGTCCTGGGAGAGGGATCCCTCCTCTGTGGCTCTTCCTGAGGTTTCTTCCACCTTTTTTCCCTGTTAAAAGGGTTTTTTGTGGGCAAGTTTTTCCTCACTCGAACCGAGGGTCTAAGGACAGAGGGTGTCACTCCCTGTACTGATTGTAAAGCCCTCCGAGGCAAAATGTATTTTGTGAATTTGGGGTATACAAATAAAATTTGATTTGATTTGAATAATAATAGTGAAATCATTAACATCATTAAAGTTGTGTTATGTTTTGTTTTCCTATCAGTTTGGTGGTTCGGGGTTACCGTTGCCCCTTGCAGTCTGCAGACCTGTGGCCTCTGCGGGACCAGGACTCATCAAACAAGATCATGATGGACTTGGAGAAGTTTTGGACTCAGAACTGCAAACAGCTGCAGTACAACACTTTACCTTAATTATGTTAAATAATGTTAACACATCATCACACATCATAATTACATCATTGTAACATCATCACACATCATTGTAATATTATCACACATCATCACACATCATCGTAGCATCATCATAACATCATCACACATCATTGTAACATCATCACACATCATCACACATCATCGTAACATCATCATAACATCATCACCCATCATTGTAACATCATCACACATCAGTGTAACATCATCATACATCATCACACATCATCGTAGCATCATCATAACATCATCACACATCATCACACATCATCATAACATCATCACACATCATTGTAACATCATCACACATCATCATAACATCATCACACATCATCATAACATCATCACACATCATTGTAACATCATCCCACATCATCCCACATCACTGTAACATCATCCCACATCATCACACATCGTAACATCATCACACATCATCGTAACATCATCATAACATCATCACACATCATCATAACATCATCACACATCATCGTAACATCATCACACATCATCACACGTGATCAAACATCATCGTAACATCATCATAACATCATTGTAACATCATCATATATCATTGTAACATATAAATAATAAGTCAACACTTCCTGCAGGAAGTAAATGTGATTGGTTGCATGTTGTTGTGAGTCCTGTAATTGGCTTGGGACAATCCTCATGGGAAGTGGGTAGAAGTGAAGGTCATAACAGGTCATTACAGGCCCCACCTTTATTTGTTTTGATGTTCTGCAGGGAAGAGCCTGCTGGTTCTGGAGCATCCTGGTCCTGGTCCCGGAGTTCTGCTGCAGTGACAGAAAAAACGTGCCTGTTGAGGAAGAACAGGAAGGGGCGGGGCCAGGGCCTTTTCCTCCTGTGTGCTCTCGGACGGAGCTTTGGGCTGTACTTCCTGTCTGGAACACTTTATCTCCTACTGCATGATGCCTTCATGTTCGCTGTGCCACAGGTGCTGAGGTGAGTGTCACACAGGCAAGGTAAGTGTCATACAGGTGAGGTGAGTGTCATACATGTCAGGTGTGACAGAGAGGCTGATTGCTTGTTTATTGGTTGTTTTTATTGTTTATTGATTGTTTTTATTATTTGCTTGTTTTCATTGTTGTCAGCTTGCTGCTGGACTTTATGCGTGACAAAGATGCTGAAATGTGGAAAGGTTTCCTGTTTGCGTCGCTGCTCTTCCTGCTGTCCTGTCTGCAGTCACTCCTCCATCATCAGTACATGTTTCACTGCTTCACTGTCGGAATGAGACTAAAGACTGCTGTCATGGGCCTTGTCTACAGGAAGGTAAGAGAGGAAGAGAGAGAGACAGGAAGGTAAAACAGGCAGAGATCAAAACATTTGTCGTTCAGCCGTTTTCAATTAGTTAATTAGTTGAGGTGTTCCAGTTGTTGAATGCAGCTGAGTGTCTGAGAGACAGTTTGAGGCCATGGTTCTCTGCCGGAAAATGGAGGAATGCTCCCCCTTGGTTGAAAGTAAGTACCAAAGCAAAGGAGTTTAAGTATCGTGGGGTCTTGTTCATAAGTGATGGGAAAATGGAGTGTAAGATTGACTGGTGCAGCTTAAGCAGTAATGTCAGTGTTGTATTGGCCTGTTTTGATTGACTGTAGCCCATCTAGCCTAGGAATGCCTTGGGACCCCCCAGGAAGAAATGGAATGCATTGCTGGCAAAAGGGACACCTGGAATGCCTAACCCTAACCCTGACAGCCCAGCCTTGGATAGGGGGAGGAAATTCAGTACATATTTCATATAATTCTGTACATATATTCAACATGCTACCCATCTCCTGACACAAGCTGTGGTTATCTCAAGACTCGATTACCGTAACGCCCTCCTCACGTGCCTCCCAGCCAGCACAGTGGAAACCATTCAGATGATCCAGAATGCAGTGGTATGCCTGGCCTTCAACCAACCCAAAAGATCATGTTACCCCGTGAGGTAACATATGCCTGTATAAGGGGCATCCAAGTAGGTGGGTGCATAACTGGAGACTACTTTGTAGTTGAGCATTAGCAATTTGAAATTACTGTGGGCTGCTACAGGTAGCCAGTGGAACTCAATGAGCAGCAGGGTAACATGGGACCTTTTGGGTTGGTTGTAGTCCAGGCGAGCTGCCACGTTCAGGATCATCTGAAGGGGTTTCACTGTGCAGGCTGGGATGCTTGTCAGGAGGGCATTACAGCAATCAAGTCATGAGATAACCACAGCCTGTATTAGTTGTTGGGTAGCAGGTGAGGTCTGATTTTTCTTTTTTTTTAAAAATGTGTTTATTAATTTTCCTTTTTCAACACAAACAAGCCAACACAAAACTTCAACACAACAACACTCAAGCAACAAACAGTGACTCAGTTACACACAAACAGTATCCATATTGATAAAGTGAGTAAAAAAAATAAACATACATACAGTACATAAATAAGTAAATAAAAGGAAACCCTGTTATTATGACCTTCCAGGGAATCCCTGTAACAGAATGGAAGATACATCGTATTCTAAGTATTCCAAATAAGGTTCCCAAACTTTATAAAAATGGTTTGAGTTTGAATGTAATGCGCAAGTCAAGTATTCCAAAGGCACTAAATCAAACAGCACTTTATGCCATCCCTTAATATTTGGTTCCTTATTGCTAATCCACCGCAACAAAATATTCTTTCTAGCTGCGAATGTAAGAATACAGAACAGTCTTTGATTTGTTAACCTTACACCTCTAGGAGGTAAGCCTAGTATAAGAGACAATGGGTCCATTCTCAGCTTTAATCCCAGTATCTTTTCAATTTCTATTAAGACATTAGACCAATATTTCTGCAGCTTATGGCATGACCAAAGACAATGGGTTAGAGTGCCAATTTCAGTTTTACATTTAAGACACATTGGAGACAAACTAGGGTTGAACTTATGTCTGCGATTAGGGGATATATGCATTCTATGCAAAATCTTAACCTGTATTGATTTGGCACGATTACAAACTGAGATTGATTTAGCATAGGTCCATATATTTTCCCACTCAACAGCGTTGATTGTGACAGACAGTTCTTTCTCCCACTTTTCTCTGAGCTCTTGTAAAGCCGTGAATGGAACAGCGCACATAGCTCCATAAAGTAGACTAATAGTCAACTTCCTAACCGTTCCAAACAACACCTTCTCAAGTGGAGATATGTCAGGATTATCAATTAAGGTCGTGCTGTGTACTATATAATGTCTTATCTGTAAATAACAAAAAAAGTCATGCCTGGGGATTTTGTATTTCTCAATGATCTGTTCAAATGACATTAATGTATTATCAGTAAATAAATCTTTCAACATGATAATACCACAATTACCCCAGTGTCTAAAGCCAGCATCAAGTAGTCCTGGCTGAAAATCAGGATTATTCAGAATAGGAGTAAAAGCTGACGTCAGTTTTGACCTCCCCTCAAGTCTACGCAATAATCGCCATGCCTTAATTGTGTTGAGTGTGACAGGGTTATCATAGCATAGTTTTATAGTTTTAAAATTCTTAATAAACAGCATGTCTCTTAATGGAAATTTTGAAAGGGAGGATTCAATATCTGGCCAGACAGAGGACGTCTTATTTAAGATCCAATCATAAATGTATCGTAAATGAGCACACAACTGGTACCTTCTAAAATCAGGTAAATCTAACCCTCCCTCAGAGCTTGGTAACTGCAGAGTAGCCATTTTTAGCTTTGGTTTGCGTTTACTCCATATAAAAGAGCTGAGCCAACCATTTAGTTTTTTCACAACCTTATTTGAAAACAGTATCGGAATCATCTGAACAGGGTAAAGTAATCTAGGCAATATGTTCATCTTAATCAAAGCTATACGTCCTAGCCAGGATATCGGCAGAGAATTCCAACGATCTAAATCTTGCCTCACTTTCTCAAACAAGGGAACAAAGTTAACCTTATACATTTGCTTTAATGTAGAGGTTATGTGTACACCTAAATAAATAAAGCCTGTCGGAGACCACTTAAAGTGGAAGAAGGGCAATGTTTTAGGTATTGAATTTAGACTCCCTAGCGGCATGGCCTCAGATTTCGTCAAATTAATTTTGTATCCAGAAAATTTGCCAAATAAGTCAATAACATTAAGTAACGCAGGTACTGAAGTCCCTGGATCTGAAACAAAAATTAAAACATCATCCCCATAAAGACTTATTTTATGATGGACCCTATCTACCTGCAAGCCTTGTATAGTAGGCTCTCTCCTGATGGCTTCCGCCAATGGTTCAATAACCATGGCGAATAAAAGGTGGGATAAAGGGCATCCCTGCCTGGTTCCTCTATGTACAGGAAAATTGTCTGATCTGAACCCATTAGCTAGAATGGCTGCTTGAGGTTTATTATACAGGACCTTGACCCATTTGATAAAATTATCACCTACACCAAATTTATTTAGGCAGTAAAATAAGTATGTCCATTCGATTCGGTCAGAGGCCTTCTCTGCATCCAAAGAGAGCACTAGACCATCAATTTGCCGATGCTGAAAAACCTGAAGGACATTGAGCAGCCGCCTAACATTGTTACTTGAATTTCGTCCCTTTATGAAACCAGTTTGGTCCTCCTTTATAATTTTAGGTAAAAGACCTTCAAGGCGTGTGGCCAGGATTTTTGCCAAGATTTTCCGGTCTACATTAAAAAGGGATATGGGCCTATAAGAGGCACAGGATTCTGGACATTTCCCCTTTTTCAAAATGAGTGATATGTTTGCTTCTCTCAAAGTCTGGGGTAACTCATTATTTGAGAATGCATTATTAAACATGTTAACTAAAGGTTCCACTAATAGTCCAGAGAATTCTTTGTAAAACTCACAACTGAACCCATCAGGCCCAGGAGCTTTCCCATTCTGCAGAGTTCTTATAGCATTAACCACCTCTTGTCCCGAAATGGGGGAATTAAGAATGAGTTTATATTCTGATGATATGGTGGGCAGACTGAGCTGGGCAAAGAATTTATCCATTAAAACAAACACATCACTTGGCTGTTCAGAAATATAAAGATTGTGGTAGAATGATTTAAATGTGTCATTTATAAGCTTGTTGTCATATACACGGTTGCCTTGTGCATCACAAAGGGCTGCAATAGTCTGTGACTCCGCTCTCTTTTTTGTAAGATATGCCTAGTAAATCTAATCTTGACTTCCTCATCTTGTGTTAGCAGATTCTCTAAAGTTGCTCTAACTGCAAAAATTTCTTTCAAAATAGTGGGAGATGGAGATTCGATATAAGCATTTTCTTTAGCTTTAAGCGCAGCCATTAACAAATTTTGCTTTTCTCTTTTCTGCCTCTTTTTACTGGCTGAGAAGGAAATGATTAACCCTCTAGCATAAGCTTTAACGGTTTCCCATAGAATGGCCGGGCTGTCTGTAGATTGGGTATTGATAGAAAGAAAGTGTCTGAATTCAGTGGCAAAGTAAGTAATAAAAGCATGATCATTCAAGATAGATGTGTTCAATCTCCAGTATTTCACTCCACTGTTTATACCCTTAAGGGAGAGATCTAAAACCACCTCGGCATGGTCAGAGATCAAAATACAGAATAGAAATAATTGTACCTTGTAAAACACCCTTGACAATAACATATCGACCATTTTTATCTTCGATACAGTCCAATATTGAAAACTGCAAATGTTTTCTCATCAAAATTGCCACTCCTCTGCTTCTTGAGGTGAACGAGGAAAAAAACACTTGATTAAAACCTTCCTGCTGCAATTTGAGGTGTTCTTCATCACTCAGGTGTGTTTCTTGTAAGAGGGCAATATCAATTTGTCCCTTCTTCAAAAAAGTTTGTACTTTTCTTCTCTTAACAGGATTATGAACCCCTTTAATATTCCATGTACACAGACGTAGCTTATCACCTACCATATTACCTAATTCGACCCTTTATACAGAAAAAGTATACTGGAAACATGAAACTAGGAACATATGAGATCATATGTGCGTTCACTGAGCCAAGAAAAACAACAAACATTAAATTAGAAAATGGACAAGAACTGCTGTACAGAAAAACACAGCAGAAACGCAAACGTTCAAGGGGGTTGTCCCTGCCAATTAACCCGCAGGGTTAACCTCCACGACAAGACTAGAAAACTTGCCATCCAATCCTCATTCAAAACAGTGTCAGTATTAAACTACACCACACTCGGCAGCGATGATCTTGATTCCAAGAAAAAAGATAGAAAAAAAACCAAACAAAACAAAAAACATCCGAGCACACTCACAGTGGCTATCATTTGCTGCCCAATAAAATATAAAGTGCATACATAAGTCAAACAGGAGGGTATCCATACACCGTGTTGTTACCGTAACATGTCTCAGTCAGATCAATAAGTCATTGATCTGGGTCCGCTTCGTATATTGTCAATCTGACATACCTTAGCGTCCTCCTTCTAATGACTGAGCCAGTAAAACGGCGTCCTTCGGAGATTCAAACCGTCTCTGCTTTCCATCCACTGTCACCCTTAAGATAGCCGGATAGAGCAAAGCATAGTCCATGTTCAATTTCTTTAATCGGGATTTCGCGTCGTCGAATGCTTTACGTCTCCGAACCACTTCAGCCGAGTAATCATTGAAGAATGAGACTCTGGGCTCTCCGGGTGCGGGGTCGTCCCGGTCGCGTCTGCGAGATCCGAGTCGACGCGCAGCATCCATCACCTGCTGTTTGTCTCGAAAGTTGTGGAACTTAAGTATCAGTGGTCTTGGACGTTGATTTGGACCGGGTTTCGATACCGAGGATCTGTGAGCCCGGTCAAGCTTCAGTCGGCCGTCTTTTGTTGTCATTTGGAGATATTCGGGGATCCATTTCTCTAAGAACTTTACCGGATCAGGTCCTTCAGTGTCCTCAGGTAATCCAACCACACGCACATTGCATCTGCGGCCTCGGTTGTCAAGATCATCGATATGCTCCAGCATGTCGCACACTTGTTTTTCAAGAGCCATTATCCTAGCCTCTGAGGATGTAGCCATAGTTTCAACATGGGCAATTCGCTCTTCAGCTTCTGCAACACGCGTGGCAATTGCTTGCAACTGCAAGGTCTGCTCTCTAATGGCCTCTAAGACAGTGGCGACTTTGGTGTCAATGACTTTAGTGAGGTTGTCAGTTATCTTATCCAAAGCTTGAATAAGACATGGCTCCACAACTCTTGAGTTAGCATCGGTTGGCTCACCTCCATCGTCAGGGCTCGAGGGAGAGCTGGTCTTTGCCGTTTTTTTCGTTGCTTTCTTTATACTGTCTGAGGTTTGCAGAAAATAAGTGTCCAGACTCATGATAGGATACCTCCTGATCAAAATTTCGTATTTTTTATCACACAGACATAAGGAATTCACACATAACCTGTTAAATGCCACCGGAGCTGACCTATTGTGATGCTCACTCTACGCCGCCATCTTGCCCCCCTCCGGTCTGATTTTTCTTATGTTGTGAAGTGCAAAGTGGCATGGCTGGGCAACTGAGGTGACATGATTAAAGAAGGTTAGTTGATCATCAATCATGACCCCCAAGTTTCATTTGCATAGCAGTGATAGGAAAAGCCATGCAAGCAAATAATTGGACCCAGGAAGGTGGTGTAAATAGCAAATAGAAGGGGCCCTAGCACTGAGCCCTGGGGCACCCCTGTGGTGAGGTGGAGGCAGAACTTGCCTCTTGCTGGTTATGGAGTAGGCAGGAGGAGGAAAGCTGGAAGCCAGGAGCAGATGGGCTGTGACCTGGCCACTACTGCTGGCCCACCAACTGGAGAGTGTTGTGGTTGAGGGCCGAAACACTCAGTGAAGGTTGTGCACCACCCGATGTTATCTGCTCCTGGCGAAAGGCTACATTTACCTTATAAGGTAGCTGGAGAATTGGCACCCCAACAGGTGTATGTCACAAGTGGTTTGGGAGATTGTGCTCTATTATACAAGTAGTGGCTAATATAGTCTGCAGCAGAGATGAGCTACAGATTTGTGGTCAGCTCACTTCTTTATAACATTTTAATTTCGATTGTTGGTGACATCACTTTGATTAGAGTTCACATAGCTCCTGGAGACATTGAAGACTGACACACCAGTAAACACTAAGTTAATCAAGTTTTCTGTGTTCACATCCTTAGTGTCTGTTGATCAGCAGTGCAGCTCGGCGGAGATGTACTTTGGGAGAAATCATCAATCTGGTTTCAGCCGACACTCAGAAGCTGATGGACTTTGTAGTTTATTTCAACAGTATTTGGGTCACACCCATCGAGATCGCACTCTGCTTCTACTTCATGTGGCAGGTAAAACACTACATACACACAACATGCACACGCATGACACATGTCTGTATGATGTACACACAAAATGATCTTCACTCTGAATGTATTCTTCCTTTCTGTAACTGACTGATTGATTGACTGACAGCTCCTTGGCCCATCTGCTCTTGCTGGTATCACTGTTGTGGTCCTGATCTTCCCTCTGAATGGATTCATCGCTAAAGTGAGAAGCAAACTGCAGGTAACAACTCCCATTTGTTAATTTGAAGTTTTCTGTTGATGGATCGATGATTGATTGGTTCAACTCTGAACAACATTTTGTTTTTAGGAGGTTCAGATGAAGTTCATGGACAGTCGGCTCAAACTAATGAATGAGATCCTGGGTGGTGTGAAGATCCTGAAATTTTATGCCTGGGAGGAAGCTTTTCTGCGACGTGTTGGGATCCTGAGAGATGAAGAACTGAAGGCCCTGAAGAAATCTCAGATCCTTTACTCCGTCTCTCTGGCGTCCTTCAACTCTTCCTCCTTCCTGGTGAGTCTTAGACCTGTCTGGTCAGGTAAATTTCATTGTGACTCAGTGTAATTTCTGGTGAGTCTCACTCAGGTAAAGGTCTCGGTCTGAAGTGGTTTCACATGTTTCCTGCTGCTGAATCTTTAATTATTTTTTTTTTTTACTTTTTTGATCTTTTCTTCTTGATGAACTCTGAATAATCACATTTTTTATTTCTGACAAAATGTTTTACAGTTTTTGTCTTCTTCCTCGCCAGATCGCCTTGTCAGTGTTTGGAGTTTTTGTGTTGACTGATGAACGAAATGTTCTGGATGCTCAGAAAATCTTTGTTTCTGTCGCTCTCATCAACATCCTGAAAACTCCTCTGAGTCAGCTTCCCTTTGCCATGAGCACAGCCATGCAGGCAAGTCACAGCCAATGAGAAACCTCCAGTCAATCAACTCGTGTTTTGGGGTAGTGAGGTAGTTTTTTTTAAAGATTTGAGACAAAAGTAAGATTTAAGAATGTGTTTGGAGATACATTATGAATGATAAGGTCATAAAAGCAAACATGACAATGTAAAACATACAAAAGAATAGAGACTTAACGCAGTAATAAATAAATAAAACAAAATAAAAAATATAATTCAATTATAAAATTTAAAAAATATAATGTAAATGATCTATAAAAATGGGTTTTGTTAAGTAATTTAAAAGAAGTCCCTGATTTCTTAAGTGTTGATCAGGCAGGTCAGTCCAAAGTTGCATGCCAGCACTGGACAGGTGTGCTATTAATAAAAGAATGAATAAAATGACATTATGATCAGACAGACCCATTCTTGAAATTATCAGGACTGGCTGTGACCCCTCAAATGTGTGGTTTCTTTTATGGCCTGAAGGAGGTTAAAAGTCTCCAAAGCAACTATAATATCAGTAACAAAGGGCAGAGAAGGGCAGCAGAAATGTATTTTAAAATCACCCAAAATAAGAATCTTCTCATACTTTAATAAAGCTAAAATGTTGTGTAAAAACATTGTTTGACTTGAGCAGTCTGTAAATTACTAAAATGATCACTGGAACTTCAAAAAAAGCATTCAAAAGATGAAAAGTAATCTGTAAGTGGAAGTGTATTTAAAATCTTTTCTGTAAATAATAGCAATGTCAGTTTACATTGATTTATTTATTGGATCCTTTCTGACATATTTTGGGGAACAGGTTTTTAAGGGACTGGGTATCCACGGTCAAGAATCAAGAAACACTAACCCTGACCCTCTAATGGGAGAACCTGAAAATGATCTGTAATAAATGTAACGTTACTGAACACCCACATTACTGGTGAGAAAGATGTTAATTGGACAAAATGCTGATGAATGCCAGTGTATTTATAAATAAAACTAAAGTTAAATTATACTAAAGCAGCAGTCAAATTCTAAATGTTACGTTGCTTTGTATACACTTTTACTCCTGTGGAAAACATCCTGAGGTCAAGGAAAGATGTGAAGAATAATTCATGAGGACTCTTGAAAAGATGACCGACTTTATTTCTAATAGATGAGAGATAAATGACAAACTCACTGCTTGACAAGTCAAGTCAAGTTTCCTGCCTGTCCAAACAGAATCATACCTCCTTTGTTGTTAAAAACAAACAGAAACAATCATTGACTTCTCTTCTTCAACACTGTGCTGGTGTTTTACTTTCAGGTCAGATTATTTATTTAGTTAATGTTTCTATTTTTCACGATCAGGCTGGCGTATCACTCAGACGTCTTGGAAAGTTTCTTTGGCAAGATGAACTGAAACATGACAACGTGGAGAGACTCCCTCATAGCACAGGTATGACATCATAAAGTCACCTGTCAGACTGTCGAAGACAAAAGTCAATTTCACCTGGGTGTCCATTATTGAAACTGTTAGCCTAGCTTATTACAGACTGAAAGCAGGGCAAAATGATTTACTTAGCTAAGAACAAAGACTGAAAGAGAAAGTAATTTGTAATTTGTAATTTTCCAGCTCTGACCTCATGTCATATTAGTATATCTTTTTCTATATATCTTTTTTCTATATATTTCTTATTTATGAGTGATTTCTGATCCACCTTGTGTATTGTGAGCTATCTTATCTTATCTTATCTTATCTTATCTTATCTTATCTTATCTTATCCTTATGTTATTCCTCATTTGGACAGTTGTTTATTTGGAAACATTTAACGTGAAGAAGTGTGACACTGCAGAAAATACTGTTCATTGTAATTGTACAATATGTTTGTGTTGATTTGTTCTGTACACATGACATCTGTTGCACGTCTGTCCGTCCTGGGAGAGGGATCCCTCCTCTGTGGCTCTTCCTGAGGTTTCCACCTTTTTTTCCCTGTTAAAAGGGTTTTTTGTGGGCAAGTTTTTCCTCACTCGAACCGAGGGTCTAAGGACAGAGGGTGTCACTCCCTGTACAGATTGTAAAGCCCTCCGCGGCAAATGTATTTTGTGACTTTGGGCTATACAAATAAAATTTGATTGATTGATTGATTGATTGACAAGAACATATCAGTTCTCACTCAGTATTGAGTAATGTACTTTCCTTCTACATGTGAACTTACATCAAGTCAATATGTGATACAAAATTATGTAAACATACACATTACATCTACCCACATTCAATCAGTTACATGTTTCATGTAATAAAATGTTTCCTAACACAAGAAGACAAAGACAAAAAGAACCATGTGTAATTATGTGGAACCACATGTGGTGCAACCATGTGTTAGAACCATGGAACCATGTAAAGGAAACATGTTCTGTCCTCAGATGGAGATGGTGTGGTGATCGAGGACGGGTCCTTCTCCTGGACCAATGACGGGCTGCCGTGTCTGCAGAGGATCAACATGAGGGTGAAGACGGGCTCGCTGGTGGCTGTGGTCGGCCATGTTGGTTCAGGGAAGTCGTCTCTGCTGTCGGCCATGTTGGGAGAAATGGAGAAGAGGAGTGGCTTTGTCTCCATCAAGGTGACAATTCTCATGAATCATGATTAAATAAATGATTTATATATTCATAATCTTTCTTTTTTATACTTACACATGGACTTGCATTCAGAGTAATTTTTTTCATGGCAATATTACAATTTATCTACCTAATTTATTCTTTGTAGAATTGTGAATAATAATAATAATGATTATACAACAGCTAGATCTGACCAAGAATTGTGATTGTACAGGAGTCATTCCATATAGATATAGATATACTGAGACTGAGACCCTAACTACATGTATCACTCCACTTTACAGCTGTTATAATATAAACCTTATATTAATGTGTGTCCTGGAAAAATATGACACCAAACTCCCTTTAAGAAATATGCCATTTCATTTTATGACATCACTCTAAAAACACAAGATAAAGGACATCATGTGTCCACAGTATTCTTGTCATTTCGGCATCAATATAATCAAGTGTAGGATTGAGGTGAACTGTTTCAAACATGAATATTTCTCACTAAAATAAGAGCTGCTTGGTGGATCAGATACACACAGGAATCTAAACACTGTTAATTCACCGTCTGTCATGTGTGTGAGATGGAGTTTTTTTTTTTCAGTTTTCCTGCTTCCTATGTGGTGCTGAAGAGAGCTCATAGGCCATCTAATAATATTGAACATGTTTGATTTCACACAAAGATATTCAACATACTCTTATTTTACTGGTGCATTCATGATACAAAGCAGCTGGCCTAACGCTAAAGCTAGTGTTCAGAAAGTGTTGATGTGTTACTTGGCAACAGTCCAGTCCGGTTCGGGAACTATCTGTGTTGGCAGAGCCAAAAAAAAGATGACTTAAACAAACAAATCATAACCTGTTGTCACTTATTACTGTTAACTCATGAATGGAAAACTGTAAAACACTTGTGGCGGTACAGGGTTCAGTGGCCTACGTCCCCCAGCAGGCCTGGATTCAGAATGCCTCTCTAAAAGACAACATTTTGTTCGGTGGAGAGAGGAAAGAGAGCTGGTACCACCGGGTGCTGGAGGCCTGCGCTCTGCTGCCAGACCTAGACCTCCTGCCTGCTGGAGATAGCACAGAGATCGGGGAAAAGGTCCTTTTTTTTGTTGGTCTGCTTCTGGTTGACTGTTTATCTTCTGTATATATTCATTTGTTGGATATTGACAATAAATTTACCGACTGCAGGGTCTGAACCTCTCTGGAGGTCAGAAGCAGAGGGTGAGTCTGGCTCGGGGTGTTTACAGAAAGTCTGATGTTTACCTGCTGGATGACCCGCTGTCGGCTGTTGATGCTCACGTCGGACAACACATCTTTGATCGAATCATTGGACCAAGAGGACTCCTCAAAGACAAGGTGGGGCCCTGCAGGTTCTCTGCAAATCTGTACCTGTATTCACAGTATGATCAAACTTTCTGATGGGTTGCCATGGACTTTGTTGGTTCTTTGGTGAAGAGTATCCAGGTCCATCTTGGTTGTGTGTGACTACAAGCCAAATGCTTTGTGGAGGCATTCCCCAAACACACCATCACAACTTCAGCTGTTCCACGCAATCCAGACCACTCCATATTCTCGACTGGCTGATGGGCACATAGGTTTTGACCGGGAGAACTGGAAAACCTCCCATTGCATATGCTGTATGGCTAGGATTTTCAGGGACCATTTGACCTACACAAAAGCTGCAATGCTGCTAAACTTCCCCGGGTGTTGTTGTTTTAAACCTCCTCATGTGTGTCGTTGTGATTGTTTCAACCTCTCTTGTGTATGCTGATGTGTTTTTTAGACCCGAGTGCTGGTAACTCACGGGCTCAGCTTCCTGTCCAAAGCAGACCTGGTCCTAGTGATGGAGCAGGGTCAGATCTCTGAGATGGGCTCCTACATGGAACTGATGGACAGGAAAGGAGCCTTTGCCAAATCCATCCACACCTTCAATGGAAACCAGCACAGAGAGAGCTCCACCCCAAGAGACAGGAGTAAGAAATCAAATTTAACTGAGGAGAAACTAAACAAAACTATCAGGTCAATCAGAATACAGTAACTAAACTAACCAGAGCTCAGCAGAATCAAATAATTTAGACAATAATTGTTTGTTTTGCAGTCACCAGGAAGTCAGTGTCTCGTCTCAGTATGACTGATTTCTCCATTGATCTTTCTCAGGAGCAGCTAATCAGGTACAAACACAAACTACAGACAAAGCTGTCAACAGATCACAAACACAGACAAATATTTTTTTTACACAATAAACAATAATAAAACAGGTTCATATGTCATATCAATAATACAAACCTTTAAGAGAATCAGAAACTAGTGCTTAGGTAGGTAAATAGAGAAATAGAAAGGCAGAGAGAGACACAGATACACAGCAGCAAAACAGTAACTAAGTATAAAGTGTGATGGAGATATGGTAGCAGTAATGATAATAATAATAATAATAATAATATATGTAGTGGATGTCATCAGGACCACAGCAGCAGCCACAATCCATGAGAACCTGACGAGATGAGAGAGCTCAAAAACTCCGGGGAAGAAGTTAGTAACATGCATTAATGAGACATGAATGTTTACAGATGGAGATGGAGAGAGAGAGGAAAAACATACACTTACACTTAGATATATTGTAGAAGAAAGTTGAGGTGACACTAAAATCATTCATCCATCCATCCATTATCTGTAACCCCTATCCCTCATCAGGGTCACAGTGGGTTGGAGCCTATCCCTGCTGACTTAGGGCAAGAGGTAGTGTCCAAACAACCATTCACACTCACATTTACACCTACGGACAATTTAGAGTCACCAAGTTAACCTGTTAAGTAAGGTCATGTATTTGTACTGTTGGAGACACTAAAACCAAAGAACACTAAAGGAGTAAATCCACAGGTAGGCAGGACAACTGCTGGTAAACTGTTTATATGTTCATCGTCATGTGTGTGTTCATTCATGTGTTCATGTTTCTCTGTCTTCCAGCTGTGATATCAGCAGTACCAGTGTTCAGATGATGGAGGCTGTGGATCAGGACATCGACCCTGAGGATGCTGGGAAACTTACAGAAGCTGATAAAGCTCACATGGGGAGGGTGGGTCCTTCTTGACATCAGTAACAGTCGTGTTTGTTTGAGAAAAAAACAAACACAGAAAAGAAAACAGTTCATTTATGTTTTATTCATGACTCAAGGGGTAAAAGGAAGTAACCTAAAACCAGATGTTTAAGGTGTAAACAAATTTTAGATTGATTTAACAAAAGGAGGTGAGGTAAACTTATAAGGGAAAAAAGGGCGCACAGATGTTGTTCAAAAAAACAGAGCTCTATAAATAACTCTATAAACCATGCAATGCAAACCTATACTATGTATATGAAACCAAATGAGAATGAAAAACCCCACTATCTAATCTATTCACTAACAACAACAAAAAAAATATCCAAACAGCACCCCTAAATAAAACTAAAGACTTTAACAGAAATTTCTCAGTGTGTGTAAAAATCAGTGAACTCAAAAAAGTAAACCTGCTCAGTCCCAAAAACCTTCACCACAGACGAATTGGTCACTCTAAGTTAGGGTTAGTTTATTTAGTTAATTTTTACAATACAATCCAAATCACAATTAAGGCGAGCTCCACACCACAACCACAAGCTGCCGCAGCTATCAGGCAGTTTTGGTTAAAGTAATCTTGATGCTGGCAATTGGGCCCCTCTGATTGGTGGGTCGGGAAAGGTCTGGGACAACAACTCTGCCGCTCCAATCCTGGACCTCCGGGCTTCCAGGAACCATGCCGGCAGGAACCAATGAGGGACTGGCTATCACACACCTAGCTTTGCATAGGGAAACACACAAACTGCAGGCCTTATGATATATGCCGCAAAGGTGGCAGCTGTAACAATTTAAAAGAAATGAATTGATGTTAAAAAAACAACAACTCTGTTTTAACTAAATAGTTCCTGGTATTAAAGAGCCAAAAGAACTAAACTAATGATTTGAACTCATGACCTTCTGATGTTTAAGAGAGTTAAAGGGTGATGAACATAAAAATGTGGAAGCACTGAGAACCTTTGCAGTTCTTTTGTTGGTTTTCCTTAATGGTTAATAGGATGTGTGACATTAACAATGTTCTTTTTTGTTGCCAGGTGAAGCTGCATATGTACAGAGAATACTTCAGGACAATTGGCCTGACCTTCATCATGACAATCATCTTCCTCTGTGCCTTCCAGCAAGCTGCCTCATTGTCCTACAACTATTGGTTGAGTCTGTGGGCTGATGAGCAGTCAATCAACGGGACACAGAGTGACCACGAGCTGAAACTGAGCGTGTTTGCTGCTCTGGGCTTCACTCAGGGTGAATGCCGTTATACACCTTATTACTACATATAAATATATATAAATACATATGAATATATATGAATAAATATAAATAAATATGAATACACATTAATATATATATATACATATATATATATGTATATATATATATATATATATATATCTTACTGAATTTTATATATATGAATACATAAGAATATATACTATTAGACGTGAATATACCTCATATTAATGAGACGTAGACAGACATTTGATCAGAAAGAGAGAACTAAAAGCAACAAACTGCTGTATGTTTCCATAACAACAGAACCAATCTCTTTGTTTCCATAACAACAGAACCAGTTTCTGTGTAATGACATGCAGAGGTGAAGCTGATTTCTATCAGCAGGTCTGAGTGAGAATAAGTGAGTTTAGATTAGATTAGATTAGATAAGATGATACTTTATTCATCCCACAGCGGGGAAATTCTTTTGTTACAGCAGCAAGGTGTAATATACACTACAGAAGTACAGAAAAAAAGAATAAAAGAATAAAAAATGGTAAGGCAAAAAAAAAAAACAGACCAAAGAATCCTTCAGCCTATGCAGTAAATAAGAAACTAATAAACAACAATAGGCAAACAGACAAACAACTGACAAGTGTACAGATGTGCAAGAATGAGTACTAAAGGTGGAAGTGGCATGATATAAATAATATTGCAAAGGTAAGTGGCATAATATAAATAATAAGGCAGAAGTAAGTGGTATGATGTAAATAACATTGCAAAGGTAAGTGGCATGATGTAATTTTAATTTACAAACAATGTAAAGTGACAAGATATAAGTAATATTGCACATGGTAAGTAGTCGGATGGAGAAATAAATACCGATAAAAAAAAACAAAAACTAAGTGTATTATAAAAGCTATGGCGAGTAGTGAGTAGTGGTGGTGATTGGAAGACAGAAACAGAAACTACAACATGATTCAGGTGGTGCAGGTGTTGTAAAGTCTGAC
Source organism: Argyrosomus regius (assembly GCA_946959425.1). Lineage (NCBI taxonomy): Eukaryota > Metazoa > Chordata > Actinopteri > Sciaenidae > Argyrosomus > Argyrosomus regius. The sequence continues at coordinate 42,959 of CAMPSB010000518.1, read as the reverse complement.
AGCAGTTGGGATGAAGGACCTGCGGAACCTCTCCTTCTTACACCGTGGGTGTATCAGTCTGCTGCTGAAGGAGCTGCTCAGGGACCCCACAGTATCGTGTAGGGGGTGAGAGGTGTTGTCCATGATGGATGTCAGCTTAGCTAACATCCTTCTCTCCCCCACTTCCTCTATGGAGTCCAGAGGACAGTCCAGGACAGAGCTCACTCTTCTAATCAGTTTATTGAGCCTGCTTCTGTCCCTGTCTGTGCTGCCCCCTCTCCAGCAGACCACAGCATAAAAGATGGTTGAGGCCACCACAGAGTCATAAAATGTCCCGAGGAGAGCCCTGCACACTCCAAAGGACCTCAGTCTCCTTAGCAGGTGGAGGCGACTCTGGCCCTTCTTGTAGAGAGCATGGGTATTATCAGTCCAGTCCAGTTTATTGTTGAGGTGAACACCCAGGAATTTGTAGCTCTCCACCACCTCAATGTCTGCTCCCTGAATGTTCACCGGTGTGAAGTGGGATGTTTTTCTCCTGAAGTTGACGATCATCTCCTTTGTCTTACTGGTGTTGAGGTGAAGCTGGCTGAGCTCACACCAGCTGACAAAGTCTCTGATGACCGTCCTGTATTCCAGGTCGTTCCCCTCAGAAACACATCCAACAACAGCTGTGTCATCGGAGAACTTCTGGATGTGGCAGTGGGTGGTGTCGTGTGTAAAGTCCGAGGTGTAGAGGGTGAAAAGGAAGGGGGAGAGCACCGTACCCTGAGGGGCACCTGTGCTGCAGAGCACCACGTCAGACACACAGTGATGGAGCCTCACATTCTGTGGTCTGTTGGTGAGGTAGTCTGTTGTCCATGCAGCCAGGTGTTGGTCAACTCCCACATTCTCCATCTTCACTCTGAGCAGTGAAGGCTGGATGGTGTTAAAAGCACTGGAGAAGTAAAAAAACATGACCCTCACAGTGCTCCCGCTGTCCTCCAGATGTAGCAGCGATCTGTGCAGCAGGTAGATCACTGCGTCGTCCACCCCAATCCCAGGCTGGTAAGCAAACTGCAGGGGGTCCAGCTGTGTGCCCACCAGCGGCCGCAGGTGTCGCAGGATGATCCTCTCCATGGTATTCATCAGGTGAGAAGTCAAGGCAACAGGCTTAAGTGGTTCGGCTCCTTGGGGTGCGGCGTCTTAGGTACCGGGACCACACAGGAGGTCTTCCACAGGGCCGGGACTTTCTCCAGGCTCAGGCTCAGGTTGAACAAGTGCCCGACCACACCACAGAGCTGGTCAGCACAGTCTTTTAGCAGTCTTGGGCTGATGCCGTCTGGGCCCGGGGCTTTCCTTGCCTTGATCTTCTTAAGTTGACACCTCACCTGATCATCTGTTATGGAGAGGGGGTGGAGGATGACTGGGGTGGGGATGTGGGGGAGGTGGGTGGTGAGAGTCTCAGGGGGGGTGAGAGGGTGGTGGTGAACTGGTGCGGGGGTGGGGAGGAGTGGGCTGGTGCGGGTCAGGTGTTGAAGGTGGCAGGCTGATGAGTGGAGGGGGAGGGGGAGCTGGCCAGGGGATGTGTGAAGAGGGGGCAGGGGGGGTGAGGGAGGGAGAGGAGGCAGAATCAAATCTGTTGAAGAACAGATTCAGTTCATCTGCCCAGTCCTTGTCCCTGCTGGCTTGGTCTCTCCCCACTCCTTTACCGTGACCTGAGATGGTGTGCAGTCCTCTCCAGACATCCCTGGCGTTGTTCTGCAACAGCCGTTTCTCCAGTTTCCTCCTGTAGCTGTCCTTCCCCTTCCTGATCTGCAGCCGGAGTTCCTTCTGGACTCTGCGTAGCTCCTCTTTGTCCCCCAATTTAAAGACCCTTTTCTTCTCATTCAGCAGGGCCTTAATCTCGGAGGTCACCCAGGGTTTGTTGTTGGGAAAACACTGCACCAACTTTGACACAGCAACAACATGTGAGAACTCCCTTGGGAGATAGTAAGGCCGCATGCTGACCACTAACAGCTCCAAGTCTCTGGTGCAGAGTTGCTCCTTCACACTGATGTGTCCCGGGTGGCACCATCTATCGTTCACAAACACAGCGATCCCCCCTCCCTTCTTCTTACCGCTCTCTGTTGCATTCCTGTCCGCTCGCACGTGTTGAAAACCGTCCAGGGTGACATGTGAATCTGGAGAAAGTTCATTCTGCCACGTCTCGGTGAAGCACATGAGGCTGCATTCCCGGTACTCCCTCTGCAGCCGGGTCAGCGCCGTTAGCTCTTCCATCTTGTTGGAGAGAGATCTTACATTCCCCATGATGACAGACAGTAAACATGGTTTATACCGTCTTTTCCGCTCTCTACGCTTCACTCCCGCTCTGCATCCTCGTCTCCTTCTCCGTAGCTCATCGGGGATCTCTGGCTGCTCCGCGCAGTGAAGGGGTGTGTGGCGCAGGGCCAACAGCTGATCCCGGGTTGTAAACAATGGAGCCATGGTTGAATGGGGAGCCGTGGTTGAATGAGTTTCCTGCAGCCGTACCAAAAAGTTCAAAAAACAGCAAGGCACAAACTACAACTGTAACAATATGCACATCCATAGCTGCACACTTGCTTAAAGTGTTGATGTGGCAAAAAAAGAGCAACAAAAGTACACAAAACACTATAAAAACACTAAAAGAGGTAAGAAAAGTTTAGAGCTCCTGTAACAAGCGGCCACCCACGCGGCGCCATCTTGACTACTTGACTTTTATAACTTTGAGAGAAACGCAGAGATCTGGTTCACTCAGAGATCTGGTTCACTTACAGATCAGAATCCCCTGCAAGAAGTTGAGGCTTATCATGTTTTAAATGTAGTCTGTGATAAACAGTTCTATTAAAATCAGTGTCTTGTTGATTTCTTCATTTGTATATCAGGGGTCGCCATGTTTGGGACGACGCTCGCCATTGCTCTGGGTGGTATTGTAGCATCACGTCGCCTTCATGCTGATCTTCTCCACAGCGTTCTGCATTCACCCATGTCCTTTTTTGAGGTGACACCCAGCGGAAACCTCCTGAACCGCTTCTCCAAAGAGATTGATGCCATTGACTGCATGATTCCTGATGGACTGAAGATGATGCTGGGCTACTTGTTCAAGCTGCTGGAGGTCTGCATCATTTTATTGTTGGCCACACCCTTCACAGGGCTGGTGCTTCTCCCCCTCACCTGTGTCTACATCTTCATACAGGTAAAGGTTTATTCTGAATGATATTTGAAGACTTCACTGAGGTTCCGCTGAGGCCTCTTTGTAAATATCACTGTCTCTTGTTCTGGTCTCCAGAGTTTCTACGTGGCTTCCTCATGTCAGCTGCGTCGACTGGAGGCAGTCAGTCGCTCGCCGATCTACAGCCACTTCAATGAGACGGTGCAGGGTGCTGGCGTCATCCGAGCCTTTGGTGAACAGCGACGCTTTGTCCTTCAGGCCAATCATCGCATCAACAACAACCAGGAAGCTTATTTTCCTCGCTTTGTAGCCACCAGGTTCATTCAAATTTTCAACAAACTGATGTTTCTAAAGTTTTTTCATATGTTTGTATCATATTTTATGTGTTGTGTTTTTTATCACAGGCTTTATTCAGATTACTCTATCAAGAATTTACTCTCATGCTTGACATTATTGAAATCATAATTTTGTACTCTGTATTTGTTTCTGTCAGATGGCTGGCGGTAAATCTGGAGTTTTTGGGCAATCTGTTGGTTTTAGCAGCAGCCATCCTGTCGGTGCAAAGTCGACATGAACTCAGTCCAGGCATTGTGGGATTGGCAGTCTCACATTCTCTCCAGGTTAAAACTTTTTGTACCTTTGTTAAGTCAAACCAGTAAACCCTTCCAAGGGCTAGTAATTTTCTCATTTACAATAAATCCATTAGTGTTTACTGCTCAAGTAAAGAATATGATGAAATATGAACCTTAAATGTTTGCAGTGGATACAAGCAAAGTCTACTTAGTATCTCAGAGAAGAACAGAACAAAACACATTCAGGAGTATTCAGACACTGTTACTGCCTACATCAGTAAATGCATTGATGATGTCATGGACACCAAGACCATCACAGTATGGGCCAACCAGAAACCATGGCTGATGGGGGAAGTCCACTGGTTACTGAGAGCCCAGAACGCTGCTTTCAGAGCAGGTGATGAGGCTGGTCTGAGATCAGCAAAAGCCAACTTGTCCTGTGGCATCAGACTAGCAAAGAGGCAGTACAGCAGCAGGATAAATGGTAAAATGGACTGTACTTATATAGCGCCTTTCTAGTCTTCCGACCACTCAAAGCGCTTTACAGGACATATCTCATTCACCCATTCACACACATTCATACACTGATGGCATTAGCTGCCATGCAAGGTGCCAACTGCTCATCAGTTTGAGGAGCTAACCATTCATACACATTCACACACCGATGGCACAGCCTTCGGGAGCAATTTGGGGTTCAGTATCTTGCCCAAGGACACTTCGACATGCAGACTGGAGGGGATCGAACCGGGGATCGAACCGCCCATCTTCTGATTAGTGGACGACCCGCTCTACCTCCAACCCACCACTTCACTGACAGCAGAGACACAAGGAGCCTGTGGCAGGGGATACAGACCATCACGGACTATAAACCTTGACCACAGACCTGTGACAATGACATCACTCTGCTGAACAGTCTGAACAACTTCTTTGGACGGTTTGACGCTGACAACAGCACCCCTGCACAGAAGACACCACCCCCTCCAGATGACCAGGTGCTGTCCCTGTTTCCAGCCAGTGTGAGGAGATCCCTCTCCAGGATCAACACTTGCAAGGCTGCAGGACCTGACAACATTCCTGGCCGTGTGCTTAAGGACTGTGCAGAGGAGCTCACAGATCAATCAATCAATCAATCAAATTTTATTTGTATAGCCCAAAGTCGCAAAATACATTTTGCCTCGGAGGGCTTCACAGTCTGTACAGGGAGTGACACCCTCTGTCCTTAGACCCTCGGTTCGAGTGAGGAAAAACTTGCCCACAAAAAACCCTTTTAACGGAAAAAAGTGGAAGAAACCTCAGGAAGAGCCACAGAGGAGGGATCCCTCTCCCAGGACGGACAGACGTGCAATAGATGTCACGTGTACAGTCAACAAGTCAACAGAAACATTTTGTGTAATTACAATGAAAAATGACAATGGATTACAATGAATGATAAAATGATTACAGTAGCAGTGGAACCTGTGATAGAGATAGAGAGACACAGATGCACAGCAGCAGCAAATCATTAACTAAGTTACTATAAACTGTAATGGAGATCTGGTAACATTAATGACAGTAATAATATATGTAGTGGACGTCATGCAGGACCACAGCAGCAGTCACGATCCACGAGAACCTGCTGGACGAAAGAGCACAGAAACTCCGGGGAAGAAGTTTAGTTAGTAAGATGCATTAATGTACATGTATGACAGACATGTATGTTTACAGATGGTGGTGGTGATGGTGAGAGAGAGAGAGAGAGAGAGAGAGAGAGAGAGAGAGAGAGGGGTTTTCAGTAAAGGGAGATGTGACTGCATCTTCAACCAATACCATGCCTGGCTAGGCATAACCCTGAAAGGAGGAGTCCCCCGGCAGTATAGTCCTATAGCAGCATAACTAAGGGATGACCTGAGCCAGCCCTAACTATAAGCTCTATCAAAAAGGAAAGTCTTAAGTTTACTCTTAAAAGTGTTGACCGTGTCTGCCTCCCGAACCCAAAATGGTAGTTTGTTCCACAGAAGAGGAGCTTGATAGCTGAAAGCTCTGGCTCCCAATCTACTTTTGGAAACTATAGGAACTACAAGGAACCCAGCATTCTGAGAGCGCAGTGTTCTAGAGGGGTAGTAAGGTACTATGAGCTCTTTTAGATATGATGGTGCCTGACCATGAAGAGCTTTGTATGTAAGGAGAAGAATTTTAAATTCTATTCTAGATTTAACAGGTAGCCAATGCAAGGAAGCCAAAATGGGAGAGATGTGATCTCTGATCTTGGTTCCTGTCAGAACACGTGCAGCAGCATTCTGAATTAGCTGCAAAGTCCTAAGAGACTTATTGGAGCAGCCTGATAACAATGAGTTACAATAGTCCAGCCTAGAAGTAACAAATGCGTGGACTAGTTTTTCTGCATCTGCTTGAGATACAATGCGTCTGATTTTGGCAATGTTGCGTAAATGGAAGAATGCAGTCCTTGAAATTTGTTTTATGTGGACATTAAAGGACAAATACTGATCAAAAACAACTCCAAGATTCTTTGCGGTGGAGCTGGAGGCCAGGGTGATCCCATCTAAGGTAACTAAGTCTCTAGAGAGAGAGTCTGATGTTTTTGGGTCCAATTACAAGAACTTCAGTTTTGTCTGAATTTAACATCAGAAAATTGAAGGTCATCCAACTTTTTATATCTTTAAGGCATGCTTGGAGTTTAGTTAATTGATTGGTTTCATCAGGCTTGATCGATAAATATAATTGGGTGTCGTCGGCATAACAATGAAAATTAACGGAGTGATTCCTAATAATGTTCCCTAGAGGAAGCATATATAAACTGAATAGAAGTGGTCCGAGTACAGAACCTTGTGGGACTCCATGACAAACTTTGGTATGCATGGAGGATTCATCATTGACAAGAACAAACTGAGAACGATCTAAAAAATAAGACTTAAACCAGCTTAGGGCGGTTCCTTTGATGCCAATTTGATGTTCCAGTCTCTGTAAAAGAATTTGATGGTCAATGGTGTCAAATGCGGCACTAAGATCTAACAGGACAAGTACAGAGATGAGTCCTTTGTCTGATGCCATTAGGAGGTCGTTTGTAACTTTGACTAGTGCGGTCTCTGTGCTATGATGCACTCTAAATCCTGACTGAAAATCCTCATATAAACTGTTCTTATGGAGAAAGTCGCACAGCTGATTGGCTACAGCTTTCTCAAGTATCTTAGAGAGAAAGGGAAGGTTTGATATCGGTCTGTAATTGGCTAAAACCTCTGGGTCTAGAGTGGGCTTTTTAAGAAGAGGTTTAATTACAGCTACTTTAAAGGACTGTGGTACATATCCTGATAATAAAGACAGATTAATCATATCCAATAAAGAAGGGCTAACTAGAGGTAAAACATCCTTGACCAGCCTGGTTGGGATGGGATCTAAGAGACAGGTTGACGACTTAGATGAAGAAATTATTGAAGTTATTTGATGAAGGTCGATTGGAGAAAAACAGTCTAAATATATATCAGGTTTTACAGCTGTTTCCAAACTTGCTGTATCAGAATGCAGATCAGTGCCTGTTGAGGGCAAGAGGTGATGAATTTTGTCTCTAATAGTTATAATTTTATCATTAAAGAAGCTCATGAAGTCATTGCTACTTAGACCTAAAGGAATGGATGGCTCAATAGAGCTGTGGCTCTCTGTTAGCCTGGCTACAGTGCTGAAGAGAAACCTGGGGTTGTTCTTATTTTCCTCTATTAATGAAGAGTAGTAGGCTGCTCTGGCACTACGGAGAGCCTTCCTGTATGTTTTAAGATTATCTTGCCAGGCTAAACGAGATTCTTCCAGTTTAGTGGCACGCCATTTGTGTTCAGATTTACGTGCCTCTTGCTTTAAGTTGCGAGTCTGCTGGCTATACCATGGTGCTAACCTCCTTTGTTTAATTATCTTCTTTTTCAGAGGTGCAATAGAGTCTAGAGTTGTTCGTAATGAGCCTGTAGTACTATCAACCAGATGATCTATTTGTGAGGGGCTAAAGGAAGCAGACAAGTCCTCTGCTACATTGAGACAAGTCATTGAATTCAATACTGAAGGAATCACTTCCTTAAATTTGGCTACAGCACTATCAGATAAACATCTGCTGTAGGAGTTTCTGCAGAAAGGCTTATAGTCCAGTAATATGAACTCAAAGGTTATTAAAAAATGGTCTGACAGAAGAGGATTCTGTGGAAAGACTATTAGATGATCAATTTCAATGCCATATGAGAGAACAAGATCAAGAGTGTGGTTCAGACAATGAGTCGGTTTATTTACACTCTGACAGAAGCCAATTGAATCTAACAAAGAGATAAACGCAGTACTAAGACTATCATTGTGGTTGTCCACATGAATATTAAAATCACCTACAATAATTACTTTATCTGTTTTAAGGATCAAGCCTGATGCAAATTCTGCAAATTCAGATAAAAATTCAGAGTAAGGACCAGGAGCACGATATACTATAACAAATAGAATTGGCTGTAATGTTTTCCAGGTTGGGTGAGCAAGGCTAAGAACAAGACTTTCAAACGAGTTATAATTTAGTTTAGGTTTAGGATTTATTAATAGACTTGAGTCAAATATGGCTCCAACTCCACCACCTCGACCAGTACTTCGAGGAATATGAGTATTACAATGACCGGGAGGAGTGGATTCATTTAAACTAACATATTCATCCTCCTGTAGCCAGGTTTCAGTAAGACAAAATAAATCAATACCATAATCAGATATTAATTCATTGACTAAAACAGCTTTAGAGGACAAAGACCTGATATTCAAGAGTCCACATTTAATTATCTTATTTTGGACTGCTGGGGATGTTGTTTTAATTTTTATTAGGTTTTTATGATGAGCTCCTCCTCTGTTTGTTTTATCTTTAAATAATGTAGGTGGACGGGGGACAGACACAGTCTCTATACTAAAGGATTGGGTGGGTGGCTGCCCTAATGGAGGTGCAGAGAAGCGTGTAAGACTGCAGCTCTGCTTCCTGGTCTCAACTCTGGGTTGTCACGGTTTTGGTCGACTAATAAACTTGGCCATGTTTCTAGATATGAGAGCTGCTCCATCCAAAGTGGGATGGATGCCGTCTCTCCTAATCAGACCAGGTTTTCCCCAGAAAGGTGTCCAATTATCTATGAAGCCCACATCGTTTGCTGGACACCACCTCGACAGCCAGCGGTGGAATGACGACATGCGGCTATACATGTCATCACTGGTCACATTGGGTAGGGGTCCAGAGAAAACTACGGAGTCCGACATCGTTTTGGCGTATGCACACACCGATGACACATTAATTTTAGTGACCTCCGATTGGCGTAACCGGGTGTCATTACCGCCGACGTGAATAACAATCTTACTGTATTTACGTTTATCCTTAGCCAGCAGTTTTAAATTAGATTCGATGTCGCCCGCTCTGGCCCCCGGGATGCATTTAACTATGGCCCCCGGTGTCGCTAACTTCACGTTTCGTAAAATGGAGCTGCCAATGACCAGAGTTGGCCTCTCAGCGGGTGTGTCGCTGAGTGGGGAAAATCTGTTAGAAACGTGGAGCGGTTGGTGGTGTACCGTGGGCTTCAGTTTGGGGCTATGCGTCTTTCGGACAGTCACCCAGCCTCCCGGCTGCTCGGGAACTACCGGGGGACGGCTAGCTGAAGCTACCTTCGGTGGTACCGCACCGGCTACAGGGGACTTGCTAGCTACTGACTGTTCGGTGGTGCGGTACCGTGCCTCTAACTCACTGAGCCTCGCCTCCAAAGCTACAAATAAACTACATTTATTACAAGTACCGTTATCGCTAAAGGAGGACGAGGAGTAACTAAACATGAGGCACACAGGGCAGGAGAGAGCAGGAGAGGAGAGAGGAGGAGAGGAGAGAGAAGCCATTGCTACAGCTAAGCTAGTTAGTGTGACTAACAGAAACTGGTGAAACTTTCGGATTTAAAGTGTTACTAAAGTTCAGAGACCTGTTCGTGCTCAAACAGATCCTTAGGATAGTGTAGAGATATGTAGATAATCACTGATGTGAGAAATATACGTAAATCTGTTTAGGTGAGCAGAGCAGAGAGCACCGTGGCAGTAACACCGATAACCGGAAGTGACAGAATACGCTTACCGCAAAGTGTCGCAAGTGTCAGACCTGCTTCCTGTCTGTGTCCTTACAAACATCTTCAACACCTCCCTGAGCCAAGCTGATGTTCCCACCTGCTTCAAGAGTACCACTATCATCCCTGTTCCAAAGAAGGCCTCTCCATCCTGCTTCAACGACTACGCGGTTAGTCATGCAGCACATGACAATCATACCCCAGCAGCTGATACAGAAACTGGACTGTCTAGGACTGAACACCTCACTCTGCAACTGGTTGTTGGACTTCCTGACCGGAAGACCACAGGCAGTCCGGGTCGGCAGCAACGCATCCTGCACCATCACACTGAACACAGGGGCCCCCCAAGGATGCGTGCTCAGCCCCCTACTCTTCACCCTGCTGACCCACGACTGCACACCAACACACAACAGCAACCTCTTCATCAAGTTTGCGGACGACACTACTGTGGTAGGGCTCAACAACAACTATGAGTCAGACTACAGGGACGAGGTGAGCCAACTGGCTACGTGGTGCAGAGACAACAATCTCTCTCTTAATGTGGAGAAGACAAAGGAGATTGTTGTCGACTTCCGGAAAACCTCCACCCAGCACCCTCCACTGACCATCAATGGTGCTGCTGTAGAGAGAGTGAGCAGCACCAAGTTCCTGGATGTGCACCTCACTGAGGACCGCTCCTGGAGCAGCAACACCGCATCACTGGCCAAGAAAGCTCAGCAGCGTCTCTACTTTCTCCACAGACTGAGAAGAGCCAGAGCACCAGTCCCCATCATGCACACCTTCTACCGTGGAACCACCAAGAGCATCCTGACCAGCTGCATCACTGTGTGGTACAGCGGCTGCACTGCATCCTGCCAGAAGACCCTGCAGTGCATAGTGAGAGCAGCTGAGAAGATCATCGGTGCCCCCTCCCCTCCCTCCAGGACATTTACAACAGACGCATGGCCCGCAAAGCACTCAGCATTGCAGGTGACTCCACCCATCCCACCCACCGCTTCTTCAGCCCCCTGCCTTCCGGGAGGAGAATGAGGAGCCTCCGGACGAGAACCATCAGACTGAGAGACAGCTTCATCCACCAGACCGTCAGGATGCTGAACCCCCCCCCCCCTTTTATTTTATATTTCATGTTTATTGCTGTTTGCACCAGGGATGAGAGGGAAATGTTATTTCAATTCTCTGTATGTCCTGTACATATGGCAGCATTGATAGTAAAGTTGACTTGGCTTGACTTGACTTGTTTTTGTCATAAAGTTAAACAAAGACATTTTATCATCTGGACTGAAGGCCTGGACTGAAGATGTGGATTGAAGGCCTGGCCTGAAAATGTGCCCCAAAGGCCTCTGCCTCTTCATTGTTAAACCTGAAGGACCAACAGATTTAACCAAAAAAGCTTCGGATTAATGATGGGGTCATTTGTGTTTGTGCTTTTTCAGGTCACGGGAATCCTGAGCTGGATTGTCCGATCCTGGACTGATGTTGAGAACAACATTGTGTCTGTGGAAAGAGTCAAAGAGTACGACAACACACCCAAAGAGGTCTGCTGCTGTACAACAGGACCTGGTTTCTATGGAGACTTGTCCTGTAGACCAGAAGCTTCTAACAGAGCATATTGGAGCTAGATTAAATTTTGTTTTTGTTCAGTTATTTCTTTTGGATCCTCACAGTGATTTTAGTCTTACATAAAGTTGTTACTTAAGTATAATTCTGGAGCTGTGTGTGTCCTGATCTGATGTGTCCCCTCAGGCAGCATGGAATCTCTTGGACAGTTTACTGCCAGCAGTGTGGCCGACCACAGGAAACATCCAGTTTGAAGACTATGGACTGCAGTACCGTAAAGGTTTGGACTGGGCTTTAAACAAGATCTCCATCAACATCCAAGACAGAGAAAAGGTGAGAGTCCAAAAAACTTTCATCACATGGATAAGGTTAGGGTTCGTAAAATCTGTTAAAATGTCAAAATGTCAAAATGTTCAACACAAAAATGTGTTGAAAAAAGCAGACTGTAAAAATACAAAACAAAGAGTCAAAAACGAAAAGTATAAAGTACAGTACTTTTGTCAGTGTGCTGACTGGAATTGTGACTTTATGGTGTGTAATAAGTCTCTTATGATATAATTATTTATTGATTGCAATAATTTGTAGGTGGGGATTGTTGGAAGGACAGGAGCTGGAAAGTCATCTCTGGCTTTGGGAATCTTCAGGATTCTGGAGGCAGCAAATGGACGTATCTTCATCGATGGGATCAACATCGCAGAGATTGGCCTTCATGATCTCCGCTCCAGAATCACCATCATCCCTCAGGTCAGAATACTGTGTACTGTAGTAGAAATACTGTAATACAAATACTTCATAAAAGTGTAAGTGATCTGAATGTATAAATAATCTAAATGTGTTCTGAGATTTATGAAAAAAATACCAAATCTTACATGATGCTTCTTTCGGTGATCTCTGACCATCCATTCCCAGGACCCAGTGCTGTTTTCTGGCTCTCTGAGGATGAACCTCGACCCATTTGATACCTGTTCAGATAAGGATCTATGGAAAGCTCTGGAACTGGCTCATCTCAGCAGTTTTGTGTCTGCATTGCCACAAAAACTGGACCATAAGTGCAGTGAAGGCGGGGAGAACCTCAGGTAAATCCATGTGGCTAACAGGAAGTAAAGTGTGGATATGAACCTGCTTTTGTCCAACTATTACAGGGTTATCTCTGCTTTGACAATTTTCTGACACTATTTTGCAAGACCTCCATTGCTGCATCCTGGGCTTAGTGCTGCACAGATTCAGTGTGATTGGTTTAAAGAAATACTAAACCAGAATGAGCCCTTCTTGTTTTTTTTTGTATTGTGTGTGCACTTTATTGTAGTTCTGGCTGCACTATATTCTATGTTCTATGTTCTATGTAGCACCATAGTCCTTGGCATAACACTGTCTCATTTCACTTGAACCCCTTGAACCCTTGTACAGGTTTAACACAGCACCACAATGAAATGAGACTAATCCAGCAGTAATGCACCTGGACTAGATAACCCTTCATGGGATGATAGATAACACCATACTTGACTTTTTCTCTGTCTAAGATAAAGGTGATAAAGTCTGTCTATGCATGTGCAATGTTCAGAAGGTAATATGATGAAGTGGATTTAATTTGATGACAGGCAAGACATCCACACTATGGCATAACATATATGGAATACATACATTTCCTTTTTTCATATTTAATGGCATTACTGTTGTGGAGAAATTGATGATCAATGGTGAGGTCATGAGGGAAGAAAGTGTACAGGATTCTCTGAAGTCTTATACTGTAATGTTTATTGAAGCTTGGCCAAGGAGAAATAGAGACTCCCTCATGTACATAATGTATGTGCCTGAGTCTGTCTCACATTCTACTTTATTCATGGTGGTGGTCAGACTTTAAACCCCTTCAGATAGCACCACGAATACTATATGCCCAGAAAAATTCAAAGAGAATGTATTTTCCCATGTTAGTGTTACCATCAGCACATTCTAGTCTGGAGGTACTGTCAGTCTATGTTAATGGCACGTCAATGGCTAGCTATCTGTTATGTCTAGGAGGTCAACCTTCACTTCCTTCAACCTTGTTTACCAGGCAATATTTAGATTTATTCCTCCAGCAATCCAAACAGTGGCCTCGCGTACTAAAGAGAGACAGTGTTTTCTCTAATAAGATTCAGTGCTGTTACTGTCTATGACCTCAAGGCCCATGAGTGACCCAAGGATAGAAAATTCAATAACAACTATGATGCATAATGTGAGTATAATATCTTTTTCTGCAGTCTTGGTCAGAGGCAACTGCTATGTTTGGCCAGAGCTTTGCTGAGGAAGACCAGGATCCTGGTTTTGGATGAAGCCACAGCAGCTGTGGACCTGAAGACAGACCAGCTGATCCAGTCCACTATTCGTACTCAGTTTGATGACTGTACAGTCCTAACCATTGCTCATCGCCTCAGCACGATCATGGACTACAACAGGTACCACATGTACCACTTTATTTCATTCTTCTTCCACGGCATTTGGGTTTGTTAAATACTTGCCTTGATTGTGATGAAGAAAACACATTTTGGTCTACAGGAGACTTGTAAACCAAGTAGTGTCCACCTGGTGCCCAACCTTTAAGCCTTACTTGGCTGGTCCCTTGATCAAGGTAATACACATTGGGGGCAGTGTAGACTTGCTAATTGAGTAATCCAATGACTAGGAACCACACCCAACCCTATAGTTTAGGTCTTGACCTTTACAGAGGCCAAATGTGTGTTCCTGCCCTTTTGCCTGCTTGGCTCAAACCTCCAGATTTTAATGTAAATGCCCCCTCTAACCTTTGTCACCTACCCCCTCTCCTTTTCCTCTACCCTTTGTTGCCCACCCCTTCACCTTCCCTTCCCCTTCCCCCCTCACCTTTTGTTCCCTACCCATTTAAATCTTGTGTGATCACTGCTGTTTTCTGCATAAAAGTGTTTCACTTCATTTGCTCTGGGTCAACTCACTCAGATGCATTCTGTGACTGTATCAGTTCACCAGTGTGCCAGCATGCTTGTCATTGTAAATGTTCAAAGTTCAGTTTTTCATGTGCTGTGGTGTAAGAAGCTTAGGTCTAAGATTAGATGAATAAGTCTTACTGATAATGTGTTGTCGCAACAAAGTTAATTTCACATCAGTTTTCATGTTCTGTTTGTCAGGTAATGGACTGTATATTTTCTATGTTTAAATGTCACATTACTGACTTCTCTCTTTCTCCTTCCTTGTCTCTGAATCCTCAGGGTCATAGTAATGGACCGAGGCTCCATCGCAGAGATGGACTCCCCCTCCCAACTCATCCGCCTGCAGGGTCACTTCTATCAGATGTGTCTTGAGGCTGGTTTGGTCTGACACATCATTAGAAATAAACAATGTTGTTGGAGCCAATGTGTTGTTTAATTATTTCACAGTTTAGATTTCTTTAGCTGATGTGACCTCTAATGTCTGGGCTAGGGTTAGGGGAAGGTAATCTATCTCAATGACTCCCCCCTTGTGGTCCGACGACACACGCGGTTTGGTGTAGGGAGTCAAGGGCAAGGCACTGGCCGGCGCATGTCACTCGGGCAACCACCCCTCGCTGTGCACCACCGGTGTCGGATGGGGGGAAGGGGGGCGCCAGATCGCCGCACCAACACTGTCAGCCGGGCGAGAGTCGGGTGAGGGATAGGGGACAGAAGACGAGGCCGAGAGGAGGCAAGACGAGGCCGAGGAGCGGAGACAGGGTGGTCAGTAGAGGGAGATGAGACTGCACCTTCACCAATACCGTGCCGGCTAGGCAGACCCTGAGTCTCCCTACCCAACCCATCGCCCCCCGACAGAGGGGAGAGGGAGGGAGAGGGAGAGGGAAGACGAGGCCGAGAGGAGGAAAGACGAGGCCGAGGAGTGGAGACAGGGTGGTCAGTAGAGGGAGATGTGACTGCACCTTCACCAATACCGTGCCGGCTAGGCAGACCCTGAGTCTCCCTCCCCAACCCATCACCCCCCGACAGAGGGGAGAGGGAGGGAGAGGGAGAGGAAAGACGAGGCCGAGGAGCGGAGACCGGGTGGTCAGTAGAGGGAGATGAGACTGCACCTTCACCAATACCGTGCCGGCTAGGCAGACCCTGAGTCTCCC
>CAMPSB010000518.1:10000-25000 GCA_946959425.1 Argyrosomus regius | reverse complement strand
TCCAGAATAGTGTTAGGAGCACGTTTCAGGTGATTTGGAGTGCATTGGTAGTGGTTTGTGGTGACATGTTTTGGGTTTGGTGGGGGGGGGGGGGGGTTTTTTTTTTTTTTTTTTTGTTGGGGGGGCGGCGGAGGACAAGGAAATTTTTTTTTAGGGGGGGGGGGGGAACCCCCCCCGGGGGGGGGGGTTTTTGGCCCCCCCTTTCCTCCCCCCCCCCTTTTTCTTGGTTACCCCTTTTTTTTGGGGGGGAAAATATAGGGTTAGGGTTAGGGTTAGGGGTTAGGGTTAGGGGTTAGGTATATGGGGTTTCGGGTGTCGTCGGACCCCCGACCGACGAACTTTGAAGGGCCATAACTTTTGAACGGAAGGTCGTAGAGCGATGAAACCGGGCTCTACCCCCCCGTCCGACGGGGTGGGCTTTCCAACGGTGGCACCCCCGTCCTCCTACGACCTTCGGTTCCCGAGATACGGCCACTTTTTGGGTGACAAAATATGCATCTCGGGAACCGTAGGTCGTAGAGACTCGGGGACAAGTCCAGCGTGTTCAGAAGGGTCGAATTATGTTCGACGGATGATGGTTCCAAGTCTCTAGGACGTACGGTTGAGGAGTTATTCAGGAAAAACCGCCGCCATTAAGTTACAATGGGACGGGTCCACGAACTTCGAAGGTCCATAACTTTTGAACGGGAGGTCGTAGAGCCATGAGACCTTGCTCTACCCCCCATCCGACGAGGTGGGCTTTCCAACGGTGGCACCCCCGTCCTCCTACGACGTTCGGTTCCCGAGATACGGCCAATTTTTGGGTGACGACATATGTATCTCGGGAACCGTAGGTCGTAGAGACTCGGGGACAAGTCCAGCGTGTTCAGAAGGGTCGAATTATGTTCGACGGATGATGGTTCCAAGTCTCTAGGACGTACGGTTGAGGAGTTATTCAGGAAAAACCACCGCCCGTTAAGGCACAATGGGACGGTGGGCAGTGAAGAAATCACTAAGTGTTTTGTCCGAAATCCTTCCTCCAGAATAGTGTTAGGAGCACGTTTCAGGTGATTTGGAGTGCATTGGTAGTGGTTTGTGGTGACATGTTTTTCGATCCGACACCTGATGTTTGGGGTCATTGGCTGCAATTGAGGAGTTGGTTGGGTTTAGGAAAAGCAACAGGGTTAGGTATATGGGGTTTCGGGTGTCGTCGGACCCCCGACCGACGAACTTTGAAGGGCCATAACTTTTGAACGGAAGGTCGTAGAGCGATGAAACCGGGCTCTACCCCCCCGTCCGACGGGGTGGGCTTTCCAACGGTGGCACCCCCGTCCTCCTACGACCTTCGGTTCCCCGAGATACGCCCACTTTTTGGGTGACAAAATATAGGGTTAGGGTTAGGGTTAGGGTTAGGGTTAGGGTTAGGGTTAGGGTTAGGGTTAGGGTTAGGGTTAGGGTTAGGGTTAGGGTTAGGGGTTAGGGTTAGGGTTAGGGTTAGGGTTAGGTATATGGGGTTTCGGGTGTCGTCGGACCCCCGACCGACGAACTTCGAAGGGCCATAACTTTTGAACGGAAGGTCGTAGAGCGATGAAACCGGGCTCTACCCCCCCGTCCGACGGGGTGGGCTTTCCAACGGTGGCACCCCCGTCCTCCTACGACCTTCGGTTCCCGAGATACGCCCACTTTTTGGGTGACAAAATATGCATCTCGGGAACCGTAGGTCGTAGAGACTCGGGGACAAGTCCAGCGTGTTCAGAAGGGTCGAATTATGTTCGACGGATGATGGTTCCAAGTCTCTAGGACGTACGGTTGAGGAGTTATTCAGGAAAAACCGCGGCCATTAAGTTACAATGGGACGGGTCCACGAACTTCGAAGGTCCATAACTTTTGAACGGGAGGTCGTAGAGCCATGAGACCTTGCTCTACCCCCCCATCCGACGAGGTGGGCTTTCCAACGGTGGCACCCCCGTCCTCCTACGACGTTCGGTTCCCGAGATACGGCCAATTTTTGGGTGACGACATATGTATCTCGGGAACCGTAGGTCGTAGAGACTCGGGGACAAGTCCAGCGTGTTCAGAAGGGTCGAATTATGTTCGACGGATGATGGTTCCAAGTCTGTACGACGTACGGTTGAGGAGTTATTCAGGAAAAACCACCGCCCGTTAAGGCACAATGGGACGGTGGGCAGTGAAGAAATCACTAAGTGTTTTGTCCGAAATCCTTCCTCCAGAATAGTGTTAGGAGCACGTTTCAGGTGATTTGGAGTGCATTGGTGGTGGTTTGTGGTGACATGTTTTTCGATCCGACACCTGATGTTTTGGGGTCATTGGCTGCAATTGAGGAGTTGGTTGGGTTTAGGAAAAGCAACAGGGTTAGGTATATGGGGTTTCGGGTGTCGTCGGACCCCCGACCGACGAACTTCGAAGGGCCATAACTTTTGAACGGAAGGTCGTAGAGCGATGAAACCGGGCTCTACCCCCGTCCGACGGGGTGGGCTTTCCAACGGTGGCACCCCCGTCCTCCTACGACCTTCGGTTCCCGAGATACGCCCACTTTTTGGGTGACAAAATATAGGGTTAGGGTTAGGGTTAGGGTTAGGGTTAGGGTTAGGGTTAGGGTTAGGGTTAGGGTTAGGGTTAGGGTTAGGGTTAGGGTTAGGGTTAGGGTTAGGGGTTAGGGTTAGGTATATGGGGTTTCGGGTGTCGTCGGACCCCCGACCGACGAACTTCGAAGGGCCATAACTTTTGAACGGAAGGTCGTAGAGCGATGAAACCGGGCTCTACCCCCCCGTCCGACGGGGTGGGCTTTCCAACGGTGGCACCCCCGTCCTCCTACGACCTTCGGTTCCCGAGATACGCCCACTTTTTGGGTGACAAAATATGCATCTCGGGAACCGTAGGTCGTAGAGACTCGGGGACAAGTCCAGCGTGTTCAGAAGGGTCGAATTATGTTCGACGGATGATGGTTCCAAGTCTCTAGGACGTACGGTTGAGGAGTTATTCAGGAAAAACCGCGGCCATTAAGTTACAATGGGACGGGTCCACGAACTTCGAAGGTCCATAACTTTTGAACGGGAGGTCGTAGAGCCATGAGACCTTGCTCTACCCCCCCATCCGACGAGGTGGGCTTTCCAACGGTGGCACCCCCGTCCTCCTACGACGTTCGGTTCCCGAGATACGGCCAATTTTTGGGTGACGACATATGTATCTCGGGAACCGTAGGTCGTAGAGACTCGGGGACAAGTCCAGCGTGTTCAGAAGGGTCGAATTATGTTCGACGGATGATGGTTCCAAGTCTGTACGGACGTACGGTTGAGGAGTTATTCAGGAAAAACCACCGCCCGTTAAGGCACAATGGGACGGTGGGCAGTGAAGAAATCACTAAGTGTTTTGTCCGAAATCCTTCCTCCAGAATAGTGTTAGGAGCACGTTTCAGGTGATTTGGAGTGCATTGGTGGTGGTTTGTGGTGACATGTTTTTCGATCCGACACCTGATGTTTTGGGGTCATTGGCTGCAATTGAGGAGTTGGTTGGGTTTAGGAAAAGCAACAGGGTTGGGTGTAGGGTGGGGTTAGGTATATGGGGTTTCGGGTGTCGTCGGACCCCCGACCGACGAACTTCGAAGGGCCATAACTTTTGAACGGAAGGTCGTAGAGCGATGAAACCGGGCTCTACCCCCCCGTCCGACGGGGTGGGCTTTCCAACGGTGGCACCCCCGTCCTCCTACGACCTTCGGTTCCCGAGATACGCCCACTTTTTGGGGGTTAGGGTTAGGGGGTTAGGGTTAGGGTAGGGTTAGGGTTAGGGTTAGGGTTAGGGTTAGGGTTAGGGTTAGGGGTTAGGGTTAGGGTTAGGGTAGGGTTAGGGTTAGGGTTAGGGTTAGGGTTAGGTATATGGGGTTTCGGGTGTCGTCGGACCCCCGACCGACGAACTTCGAAGGGCCATAACTTTTGAACGGAAGGTCGTAGAGCGATGAAACCGGGCTCTACCCCCCGTCCGACGGGGTGGGCTTTCCAACGGTGGCACCCCCGTCCTCCTACGACCTTCGGTTCCCGAGATACGCCCACTTTTTGGGTGACAAAATATGCATCTCGGGAACCGTAGGTCGTAGAGACTCGGGGACAAGTCCAGCGTGTTCAGAAGGGTCGAATTATGTTCGACGGATGATGGTTCCAAGTCTCTAGGACGTACGGTTGAGGAGTTATTCAGGAAAAACCGCGGCCATTAAGTTACAATGGGACGGGTCCACGAACTTCGAAGGTCCATAACTTTTGAACGGGAGGTCGTAGAGCCATGAGACCTTGCTCTACCCCCCCATCCGACGAGGTGGGCTTTCCAACGGTGGCACCCCCGTCCTCCTACGACGTTCGGTTCCCGAGATACGGCCAATTTTTGGGTGACGACATATGTATCTCGGGAACCGTAGGTCGTAGAGACTCGGGGACAAGTCCAGCGTGTTCAGAAGGGTCGAATTATGTTCGACGGATGATGGTTCCAAGTCTGTACGACGTACGGTTGAGGAGTTATTCAGGAAAGGGTTAGGGTTAGGGTTAGGGTTAGGGTTAGGGTTAGGGGTTAGGGTTAGGGTTAGGGTTAGGGTTAGGGTTAGGGTTAGGGTTAGGGTTAGGGTTAGGGTTAGGGTTAGGGTTAGGGTTAGGGTTAGGGTTAGGGTTAGGGGTTAGGGTTAGGGTTAGGGTTAGGGGTTAGGGTTAGGTATATGGGGTTTCGGGTGTCGTCGGACCCCCGACCGACGAACTTCGAAGGGCCATAACTTTTGAACGGAAGGTCGTAGAGCGATGAAACCGGGCTCTACCCCCCCGTCCGACGGGGTGGGCTTTCCAACGGTGGCACCCCCGTCCTCCTACGACCTTCGGTTCCCGAGATACGCCCACTTTTTGGGTGACAAAATATGCATCTCGGGAACCGTAGGTCGTAGAGACTCGGGGACAAGTCCAGCGTGTTCAGAAGGGTCGAATTATGTTCGACGGATGATGGTTCCAAGTCTCTAGGACGTACGGTTGAGGAGTTATTCAGGAAAAACCGCGGCCATTAAGTTACAATGGGACGGGTCCACGAACTTCGAAGGTCCATAACTTTTGAACGGGAGGTCGTAGAGCCATGAGACCTTGCTCTACCCCCCCATCCGACGAGGTGGGCTTTCCAACGGTGGCACCCCCGTCCTCCTACGACGTTCGGTTCCCGAGATACGGCCAATTTTTGGGTGACGACATATGTATCTCGGGAACCGTAGGTCGTAGAGACTCGGGGACAAGTCCAGCGTGTTCAGAAGGGTCGAATTATGTTCGACGGATGATGGTTCCAAGTCTGTAGGACGTACGGTTGAGGAGTTATTCAGGAAAAACCACCGCCCGTTAAGGCACAATGGGACGGTGGGCAGTGAAGAAATCACTAAGTGTTTTGTCCGAAATCCTTCCTCCAGAATAGTGTTAGGAGCACGTTTCAGGTGATTTGGAGTGCATTGGTGGTGGTTTGTGGTGACATGTTTTTCGATCCGACACCTGATGTTTTGGGGTCATTGGCTGCAATTGAGGAGTTGGTTGGGTTTAGGAAAAGCAACAGGGTTGGGTGTAGGGTGGGGTTAGGTATATGGGGTTTCGGGTGTCGTCGGACCCCCGACCGACGAACTTCGAAGGGCCATAACTTTTGAACGGAAGGTCGTAGAGCGATGAAACCGGGCTCTACCCCCCCGTCCGACGGGGTGGGCTTTCCAACGGTGGCACCCCCGTCCTCCTACGACCTTCGGTTCCCGAGATACGCCCACTTTTTGGGTGACAAAATATAGGGTTAGGGTTAGGGTTAGGGTTAGGGTTAGGGTTAGGGTTAGGGTTAGGGTTAGGGTTAGGGTTAGGGTTAGGGTTAGGGTTAGGGGTTAGGGTTAGGGTTAGGGTTAGGGTTAGGTATATGGGGTTTCGGGTGTCGTCGGACCCCCGACCGACGAACTTCGAAGGGCCATAACTTTTGAACGGAAGGTCGTAGAGCGATGAAACCGGGCTCTACCCCCCCGTCCGACGGGGTGGGCTTTCCAACGGTGGCACCCCCGTCCTCCTACGACCTTCGGTTCCCGAGATACGCCCACTTTTTGGGTGACAAAATATGCATCTCGGGAACCGTAGGTCGTAGAGACTCGGGGACAAGTCCAGCGTGTTCAGAAGGGTCGAATTATGTTCGACGGATGATGGTTCCAAGTCTCTAGGACGTACGGTTGAGGAGTTATTCAGGAAAAACCGCGGCCATTAAGTTACAATGGGACGGGTCCACGAACTTCGAAGGTCCATAACTTTTGAACGGGAGGTCGTAGAGCCATGAGACCTTGCTCTACCCCCCCATCCGACGAGGTGGGCTTTCCAACGGTGGCACCCCCGTCCTCCTACGACGTTCGGTTCCCGAGATACGGCCAATTTTTGGGTGACGACATATGTATCTCGGGAACCGTAGGTCGTAGAGACTCGGGGACAAGTCCAGCGTGTTCAGAAGGGTCGAATTATGTTCGACGGATGATGGTTCCAAGTCTGTACGACGTACGGTTGAGGAGTTATTCAGGAAAAACCACCGCCCGTTAAGGCACAATGGGACGGTGGGCAGTGAAGAAATCACTAAGTGTTTTGTCCGAAATCCTTCCTCCAGAATAGTGTTAGGAGCACGTTTCAGGTGATTTGGAGTGCATTGGTGGTGGTTTGTGGTGACATGTTTTTCGATCCGACACCTGATGTTTTGGGGTCATTGGCTGCAATTGAGGAGTTGGTTGGGTTTAGGAAAAGCAACAGGGTTGGGTGTAGGGTGGGGTTAGGTATATGGGGTTTCGGGTGTCGTCGGACCCCGACCGACGAACTTCGAAGGGCCATAACTTTTGAACGGAAGGTCGTAGAGCGATGAAACCGGGCTCTACCCCCCGTCCGACGGGGTGGGCTTTCCAACGGTGGCACCCCCGTCCTCCTACGACCTTCGGTTCCCGAGATACGCCCACTTTTTGGGTGACAAAATATAGGGTTAGGGTTAGGGTTAGGGTTAGGGTTAGGGTTAGGGTTAGGGTTAGGGTTAGGGTTAGGGTTAGGGTTAGGGTTAGGGTTAGGGTTAGGGTTAGGGTTAGGGTTAGGGTTAGGGTTAGGGTTAGGGTTAGGGTTAGGGTTAGGTATATGGGGTTTCGGGTGTCGTCGGACCCCCGACCGACGAACTTCGAAGGGCCATAACTTTTGAACGGAAGGTCGTAGAGCGATGAAACCGGGCTCTACCCCCCGTCCGACGGGGTGGGCTTTCCAACGGTGGCACCCCCGTCCTCCTACGACCTTCGGTTCCCGAGATACGCCCACTTTTTGGGTGACAAAATATGCATCTCGGGAACCGTAGGTCGTAGAGACTCGGGGACAAGTCCAGCGTGTTCAGAAGGGTCGAATTATGTTCGACGGATGATGGTTCCAAGTCTGTACGACGTACGGTTGAGGAGTTATTCAGGAAAAACCACCGCCCGTTAAGGCACAATGGGACGGTGGGCAGTGAAGAAATCACTAAGTGTTTTGTCCGAAATCCTTCCTCCAGAATAGTGTTAGGAGCACGTTTCAGGTGATTTGGAGTGCATTGGTGGTGGTTTGTGGTGACATGTTTTTCGATCCGACACCTGATGTTTTGGGGTCATTGGCTGCAATTGAGGAGTTGGTTGGGTTTAGGAAAAGCAACAGGGTTGGGTGTAGGGTGGGGTTAGGTATATGGGGTTTCGGGTGTCGTCGGACCCCCGACCGACGAACTTCGAAGGGCCATAACTTTTGAACGGAAGGTCGTAGAGCGATGAAACCGGGCTCTACCCCCCGTCCGACGGGGTGGGCTTTCCAACGGTGGCACCCCCGTCCTCCTACGACCTTCGGGTTCCCGAGATACGCCCACTTTTTGGGTGACAAAATATAGGGTTAGGGTTAGGGTTAGGGTTAGGGTTAGGGTTAGGGTTAGGGTTAGGGTTAGGGTTAGGGTTAGGTATATGGGGTTTCGGGTGTCGTCGGACCCCCGACCGACGAACTTCGAAGGGCCATAACTTTTGAACGGAAGGTCGTAGAGCGATGAAACCGGGCTCTACCCCCCGTCCGACGGGGTGGGCTTTCCAACGGTGGCACCCCCGTCCTCCTACGACCTTCGGTTCCCGAGATACGCCCACTTTTTGGGTGACAAAATATGCATCTCGGGAACCGTAGGTCGTAGAGACTCGGGGACAAGTCCAGCGTGTTCAGAAGGGTCGAATTATGTTCGACGGATGATGGTTCCAAGTCTCTAGGACGTACGGTTGAGGAGTTATTCAGGAAAAACCGCGGCCATTAAGTTACAATGGGACGGGTCCACGAACTTCGAAGGTCCATAACTTTTGAACGGGAGGTCGTAGAGCCATGAGACCTTGCTCTACCCCCCCATCCGACGAGGTGGGCTTTCCAACGGTGGCACCCCCGTCCTCCTACGACGTTCGGTTCCCGAGATACGGCCAATTTTTGGGTGACGACATATGTATCTCGGGAACCGTAGGTCGTAGAGACTCGGGGACAAGTCCAGCGTGTTCAGAAGGGTCGAATTATGTTCGACGGATGATGGTTCCAAGTCTGTAGGACGTACGGTTGAGGAGTTATTCAGGAAAAACCACCGCCCGTTAAGGCACAATGGGACGGTGGGC
Organism: Argyrosomus regius; assembly: GCA_946959425.1. NCBI lineage: Eukaryota > Metazoa > Chordata > Actinopteri > Sciaenidae > Argyrosomus > Argyrosomus regius. The sequence goes on along the minus strand of CAMPSB010000518.1, from coordinate 16,356 downwards.
AGTGAAGAAATCACTAAGTGTTTTGTCCGAAATCCTTCCTCCAGAATAGTGTTAGGAGCACGTTTCAGGTGATTTGGAGTGCATTGGTGGTGGTTTGTGGTGACATGTTTTTCGATCCGACACCTGATGTTTTGGGGTCATTGGCTGCAATTGAGGAGTTGGTTGGGTTTAGGAAAAGCAACAGGGTTGGGTGTAGGGTGGGGTTAGGTATATGGGGTTTCGGGTGTCGTCGGACCCCCGACCGACGAACTTCGAAGGGCCATAACTTTTGAACGGAAGGTCGTAGAGCGATGAAACCGGGCTCTACCCCCGTCCGACGGGGTGGGCTTTCCAACGGTGGCACCCCCGTCCTCCTACGACCTTCGGTTCCCGAGATACGCCCACTTTTTGGGTGACAAAATATAGGGTTAGGGTTAGGGTTAGGGTTAGGGTTAGGGTTAGGGTTAGGGTTAGGGTTAGGGTTAGGGTTAGGGTTAGGGTTAGGGTTAGGGTTAGGGGTTAGGGTTAGGGTTAGGGTTAGGGTTAGGGTTAGGGTTAGGGTTAGGGGTTAGGGGGGTTAGGGTTAGGGTTAGGGGGTTAGGGTTAGGGTTAGGGTTAGGTATATGGGGTTTCGGGTGTCGTCGGACCCCCGACCGACGAACTTCGAAGGGCCATAACTTTTGAACGGAAGGTCGTAGAGCGATGAAACCGGGCTCTACCCCCCCGTCCGACGGGGTGGGCTTTCCAACGGTGGCACCCCCGTCCTCCTACGACCTTCGGTTCCCGAGATACGGCCACTTTTTGGGTGACAAAATATGCATCTCGGGAACCGTAGGTCGTAGAGACTCGGGGACAAGTCCAGCGTGTTCAGAAGGGTCGAATTATGTTCGACGGATGATGGTTCCAAGTCTCTAGGACGTACGGTTGAGGAGTTATTCAGGAAAAACCGCGGCCATTAAGTTACAATGGGACGGGTCCACGAACTTCGAAGGTCCATAACTTTTGAACGGGAGGTCGTAGAGCCATGAGACCTTGCTCTACCCCCCCCATCCGACGAGGTGGGCTTTCCAACGGTGGCACCCCCGTCCTCCTACGACGTTCGGTTCCCGAGATACGGCCAATTTTTGGGTGACGACATATGTATCTCGGGAACCGTAGGTCGTAGAGACTCGGGGACAAGTCCAGCGTGTTCAGAAGGGTCGAATTATGTTCGACGGATGATGGTTCCAAGTCTGTACGACGTACGGTTGAGGAGTTATTCAGGAAAAACCACCGCCCGTTAAGGCACAATGGGACGGTGGGCAGTGAAGAAATCACTAAGTGTTTTGTCCGAAATCCTTCCTCCAGAATAGTGTTAGGAGCACGTTTCAGGTGATTTGGAGTGCATTGGTGGTGGTTTGTGGTGACATGTTTTTCGATCCGACACCTGATGTTTTGGGGTCATTGGCTGCAATTGAGGAGTTGGTTGGGTTTAGGAAAAGCAACAGGGTTGGGTGTAGGGTGGGGTTAGGTATATGGGGTTTCGGGTGTCGTCGGACCCCCGACCGACGAACTTCGAAGGGCCATAACTTTTGAACGGAAGGTCGTAGAGCGATGAAACCGGGCTCTACCCCCCGTCCGACGGGGTGGGCTTTCCAACGGTGGCACCCCCGTCCTCCTACGACCTTCGGTTCCCGAGATACGCCCACTTTTTGGGTGACAAAATATAGGGTTAGGGTTAGGGTTAGGGTTAGGGTTAGGGTTAGGGTTAGGGTTAGGGTTAGGGTTAGGGTTAGGGTTAGGGTTAGGGTTAGGGTTAGGGTTAGGGTTAGGGTTAGGGTTAGGGTTAGGTATATGGGGTTTCGGGTGTCGTCGGACCCCCGACCGACGAACTTCGAAGGGCCATAACTTTTGAACGGAAGGTCGTAGAGCGATGAAACCGGGCTCTACCCCCCCGTCCGACGGGGTGGGCTTTCCAACGGTGGCACCCCCGTCCTCCTACGACCTTCGGTTCCCGAGATACGCCCACTTTTTGGGTGACAAAATATGCATCTCGGGAACCGTAGGTCGTAGAGACTCGGGGACAAGTCCAGCGTGTTCAGAAGGGTCGAATTATGTTCGACGGATGATGGTTCCAAGTCTCTAGGACGTACGGTTGAGGAGTTATTCAGGAAAAACCGCGGCCATTAAGTTACAATGGGACGGGTCCACGAACTTCGAAGGTCCATAACTTTTGAACGGGAGGTCGTAGAGCCATGAGACCTTGCTCTACCCCCCCATCCGACGAGGTGGGCTTTCCAACGGTGGCACCCCCGTCCTCCTACGACGTTCGGTTCCCGAGATACGGCCAATTTTTGGGTGACGACATATGTATCTCGGGAACCGTAGGTCGTAGAGACTCGGGGACAAGTCCAGCGTGTTCAGAAGGGTCGAATTATGTTCGACGGATGATGGTTCCAAGTCTGTACGACGTACGGTTGAGGAGTTATTCAGGAAAAACCACCGCCCGTTAAGGCACAATGGGACGGTGGGCAGTGAAGAAATCACTAAGTGTTTTGTCCGAAATCCTTCCTCCAGAATAGTGTTAGGAGCACGTTTCAGGTGATTTGGAGTGCATTGGTGGTGGTTTGTGGTGACATGTTTTTCGATCCGACACCTGATGTTTTGGGGTCATTGGCTGCAATTGAGGAGTTGGTTGGGTTTAGGAAAAGCAACAGGGTTGGGTGTAGGGTGGGGTTAGGTATATGGGGTTTCGGGTGTCGTCGGACCCCGACCGACGAACTTCGAAGGGCCATAACTTTTGAACGGAAGGTCGTAGAGCGATGAAACCGGGCTCTACCCCCCGTCCGACGGGGTGGGCTTTCCAACGGTGGCACCCCCGTCCTCCTACGACCTTCGGTTCCCGAGATACGCCCACTTTTTGGGTGACAAAATATAGGGTTAGGGTTAGGGTTAGGGTTAGGGTTAGGGTTAGGGTTAGGGTTAGGGTTAGGGTTAGGGTTAGGGTTAGGGTTAGGGTTAGGGTTAGGGTTAGGGTTAGGTATATATGGGGTTTCGGGTGTCGTCGGACCCCCGACCGACGAACTTCGAAGGGCCATAACTTTTGAACGGAAGGTCGTAGAGCGATGAAACCGGGCTCTACCCCCCGTCCGACGGGGTGGGCTTTCCAACGGTGGCACCCCCGTCCTCCTACGACCTTCGGTTCCCGAGATACGCCCACTTTTTGGGTGACAAAATATGCATCTCGGGAACCGTAGGTCGTAGAGACTCGGGGACAAGTCCAGCGTGTTCAGAAGGGTCGAATTATGTTCGACGGATGATGGTTCCAAGTCTCTAGGACGTACGGTTGAGGAGTTATTCAGGAAAAACCGCGGCCATTAAGTTACAATGGGACGGGTCCACGAACTTCGAAGGTCCATAACTTTTGAACGGGAGGTCGTAGAGCCATGAGACCTTGCTCTACCCCCCCATCCGACGAGGTGGGCTTTCCAACGGTGGCACCCCCGTCCTCCTACGACGTTCGGTTCCCGAGATACGGCCAATTTTTGGGTGACGACATATGTATCTCGGGAACCGTAGGTCGTAGAGACTCGGGGACAAGTCCAGCGTGTTCAGAAGGGTCGAATTATGTTCGACGGATGATGGTTCCAAGTCTGTACGACGTACGGTTGAGGAGTTATTCAGGAAAAACCACCGCCCGTTAAGGCACAATGGGACGGTGGGCAGTGAAGAAATCACTAAGTGTTTTGTCCGAAATCCTTCCTCCAGAATAGTGTTAGGAGCACGTTTCAGGTGATTTGGAGTGCATTGGTGGTGGTTTGTGGTGACATGTTTTTCGATCCGACACCTGATGTTTTGGGGTCATTGGCTGCAATTGAGGAGTTGGTTGGGTTTAGGAAAAGCAACAGGGTTGGGTGTAGGGTGGGGTTAGGTATATGGGGTTTCGGGTGTCGTCGGACCCCCGACCGACGAACTTCGAAGGGCCATAACTTTTGAACGGAAGGTCGTAGAGCGATGAAACCGGGCTCTACCCCCCCGTCCGACGGGGTGGGCTTTCCAACGGTGGCACCCCCGTCCTCCTACGACCTTCGGTTCCCGAGATACGCCCACTTTTTGGGGGTTAGGGTTAGGGGGTTAGGGTTAGGGTTAGGGTTAGGGTTAGGGTTAGGGTTAGGGTTAGGGTTAGGGTTAGGGTTAGGGTTAGGGTTAGGGGTTAGGGTTAGGGTTAGGGTTAGGGTTAGGGTTAGGGTTAGGGTTAGGGTTAGGGGTTAGGGTTAGGGTTAGGGTTAGGGTTAGGGTTAGGGTTAGGGTTAGGGTTAGGGTTAGGGTTAGGTATATGGGGTTTCGGGTGTCGTCGGACCCCCGACCGACGAACTTCGAAGGGCCATAACTTTTGAACGGAAGGTCGTAGAGCGATGAAACCGGGCTCTACCCCCCCGTCCGACGGGGTGGGCTTTCCAACGGTGGCACCCCCGTCCTCCTACGACCTTCGGTTCCCGAGATACGCCCACTTTTTGGGTGACAAAATATGCATCTCGGGAACCGTAGGTCGTAGAGACTCGGGGACAAGTCCAGCGTGTTCAGAAGGGTCGAATTATGTTCGACGGATGATGGTTCCAAGTCTCTAGGACGTACGGTTGAGGAGTTATTCAGGAAAAACCGCGGCCATTAAGTTACAATGGGACGGGTCCACGAACTTCGAAGGTCCATAACTTTTGAACGGGAGGTCGTAGAGCCATGAGACCTTGCTCTACCCCCCCATCCGACGAGGTGGGCTTTCCAACGGTGGCACCCCCGTCCTCCTACGACGTTCGGTTCCCGAGATACGGCCAATTTTTGGGTGACGACATATGTATCTCGGGAACCGTAGGTCGTAGAGACTCGGGGACAAGTCCAGCGTGTTCAGAAGGGTCGAATTATGTTCGACGGATGATGGTTCCAAGTCTGTACGACGTACGGTTGAGGAGTTATTCAGGAAAAACCACCGCCCGTTAAGGCACAATGGGACGGTGGGCAGTGAAGAAATCACTAAGTGTTTTGTCCGAAATCCTTCCTCCAGAATAGTGTTAGGAGCACGTTTCAGGTGATTTGGAGTGCATTGGTGGTGGTTTGTGGTGACATGTTTTTCGATCCGACACCTGATGTTTTGGGGTCATTGGCTGCAATTGAGGAGTTGGTTGGGTTTAGGAAAAGCAACAGGGTTGGGTGTAGGGTGGGGTTAGGTATATGGGGTTTCGGGTGTCGTCGGACCCCCGACCGACGAACTTCGAAGGGCCATAACTTTTGAACGGAAGGTCGTAGAGCGATGAAACCGGGCTCTACCCCCCGTCCGACGGGGTGGGCTTTCCAACGGTGGCACCCCCGTCCTCCTACGACCTTCGGTTCCCGAGATACGCCCACTTTTTGGGTGACAAAATATAGGGTTAGGGTTAGGGTTAGGGTTAGGGTTAGGGTTAGGGTTAGGGTTAGGGTTAGGGTTAGGGTTAGGGTTAGGGTTAGGGGTTAGGGTTAGGGTTAGGGTTAGGGTTAGGTATATGGGGTTTCGGGTGTCGTCGGACCCCCGACCGACGAACTTCGAAGGGCCATAACTTTTGAACGGAAGGTCGTAGAGCGATGAAACCGGGCTCTACCCCCCCGTCCGACGGGGTGGGCTTTCCAACGGTGGCACCCCCGTCCTCCTACGACCTTCGGTTCCCGAGATACGCCCACTTTTTGGGTGACAAAATATGCATCTCGGGAACCGTAGGTCGTAGAGACTCGGGGACAAGTCCAGCGTGTTCAGAAGGGTCGAATTATGTTCGACGGATGATGGTTCCAAGTCTCTAGGACGTACGGTTGAGGAGTTATTCAGGAAAAACCGCGGCCATTAAGTTACAATGGGACGGGTCCACGAACTTCGAAGGTCCATAACTTTTGAACGGGAGGTCGTAGAGCCATGAGACCTTGCTCTACCCCCCCATCCGACGAGGTGGGCTTTCCAACGGTGGCACCCCCGTCCTCCTACGACGTTCGGTTCCCGAGATACGGCCAATTTTTGGGTGACGACATATGTATCTCGGGAACCGTAGGTCGTAGAGACTCGGGGACAAGTCCAGCGTGTTCAGAAGGGTCGAATTATGTTCGACGGATGATGGTTCCAAGTCTGTAGGACGTACGGTTGAGGAGTTATTCAGGAAAAACCACCGCCCGTTAAGGCACAATGGGACGGTGGGCAGTGAAGAAATCACTAAGTGTTTTGTCCGAAATCCTTCCTCCAGAATAGTGTTAGGAGCACGTTTCAGGTGATTTGGAGTGCATTGGTGGTGGTTTGTGGTGACATGTTTTTCGATCCGACACCTGATGTTTTGGGGTCATTGGCTGCAATTGAGGAGTTGGTTGGGTTTAGGAAAAGCAACAGG
>CAMPSB010000517.1:0-11433 GCA_946959425.1 Argyrosomus regius | reverse complement strand
TGTGTGTGTGTGTGCGTTGGTTTTGCTATACTTGTGAGGACCAAGTATTGAGAAACAACCTTTTCTGTGAGGACGTTTCTGGTTGTGAGGACATTTTGGGTGGTCCTCATAAAGGAAATCGCTGCAATGGCCTCCTGAAAGCCTCTAAGTCATACTGTGTAAATTTCAGCAAAAGCCCCCACAAGAATAGTAATTATGGAAATTGGTGTTTTCTCCTGTGCTCTTTGGCTCCTACTAGAGTACACACTTGGGTACTGCACAGAGGAGGAGCCTGAGACGGAGACAGATTTTTCTGATTGGCTGGCACTTTCCTGGCAGGGGAATTTTTGTGATTGGTCACTTCAGTCACATGGCTACACTGTGGAGGGAGGGGGAGATGGAGTTGCATGATGGCTCACAGAGGCCTGTGACCAGCTAAATTTCAACCATGAATTAAGCACATTAAGTAATTAAGAATTAAGTACAAATATAGTAATAAAAATACCCCACAATTTATGATATAAAATACATGCAGAACTTACATTATCATTTATCATTAAATAATTAATTACCCATTAATTAATTTCTTCAGATTTAAGATGATCATGAGCCTTTCACCCCTGCAGTTAACATAATGTCTGGAATAAAGCCTAAATGTAGTCATTTCTAATTCATGAGAATGTACATAATGTGGGTATCTTTACATTTACTCCAACTATTGTTAATTTTGTCGGTTATTTTTGTTTTTAGTCTCAGTCTTTATGGGTTTTGATTTGAGTACATTTGGATTTTGATTTGAATATGAAAGTGAATAATAAATCCACAAAATGTTTTTCGATTAGGACACAGTTTAGCAAACTTCAGTTTGAGTTTTAAAATGCATATAATCAAACTACTAAAAACAACTACAAATTTCACCAGGTGAAGCAGCCTGCTGTCAGCTTTCTTTGGCTAGTATTATTTTTATATTTACAGTATCATGGTTACATCCATTTCATCTGTGTCTGACTCCATTTTCTCTGCTCATTCCAGTCGATATGCTTTATTAACCTAATTACAATTTTCTACACTGTATATAAGGCTTCAGGCCGTGGTCCTATTGTGTTTTCCAGTTAATCAGTCCCAGCTACAGTCATCTGCAAGCATGTATCTGCAAAAAACTATTCAGGTGAAAAAAAAATTGTGTTCAAACCTATATTACTCAGTGTCAGTAACACAGTGATTTTGACAGTTGGGGAAAAACCTGAGAGTGTTACCTTTCAAAATAGACCAAAACTGCCCATGGGTCATTCCATAAAATCAGTAACTTTTGCGTCCCCAAGAAGTAATCAGTCATAAAATTACAATAACAACAAATTAATATTTAATTTAAAAATATAACATTACCATGTCTTCTCTCCTTACTATAACATCAAATTAAAGTCAATTAAATATAATTTAAAATAATTAAAATGACTTTGATGCTGATGAGGGTGAGGTTTTTGGCCTGTCCCTCACTGTTTTTGTTGTACGTCAACAGGACTTTTAATTTGTAAAAAATGTTGGCAAAATGCTAAAATGTTCACATTTACATATTGTTTTAAGTATGATCTTATTGTAAAACAGTGTTTTTGGTTATTATATATATCAATTATTATAAATATTTACCAATTTATTGGTGTCCCCTGATTTTATGTCAACCCTGTTAAAAACCCTGTCCCAAAAAACCCTAGTAAATTAATGGTATATTCCAGATTTGACATGATTGACAGGAGTTTGCATCATCTCTGACCCAGGATGCTAACAGCTTAGTGACAAGTAACTTTCTCTCATCTCTGATGTGCTATTTTTGATGTTTTTTCAAAGGTTTGACCGGGGGACAAGCATACAACGGCAATCCTGTTACCACTTTTTAACATATAAATCTAAACAATTTTCTATTTCTCATAATATAATCAATATCTTAAGGTAATTACCTTTCAAAGTACATAGCTTGCACTTAAGCTAGCATTTATTTCAGCTAGCAATGGGCAAATTAGCTTGAAATGGTCAACCCTGTTACTGTCAACCCTGTTACCTTTGCAGTGTAGGCAGTAGAATGTGTGTTCTGTCATCTATTACCCTTGTCAGCCCTGTTACCATAACGTCAACCCTGTTATTATTAATTAAATTAATTAAATTATTATTAATATTATAAAAATGTAAAGAAAAATTAACTTTCAACTGTTATCATTATAATTAAAACTATATAGACAATAATATATAGAAAATAATCGCAATAATCTCTAATTAGAAATATTGTTTATTGTAAAGTTTATGTCAGGGTTGACAAGATTAGGAAAACATTAAAACTGTAGTAAAATGTGAAATTCCACAGCCTGAGATGGCACAACATAATTTCTTGTCATTTTAAACTTTCTTTGATTCCTGGCTACTTAAAAAAATAGCAATTAAATATAGTTTAAATTTTACCTTTGTTGAAAAGTTACTGATTTTATGGAATGACCCCCATGTACTCCAAATGGTTCAAGAACAGCTTTCAATCTACTTTGGGTATACTTAGGGGTTAATCTTGTAATCTGATTGATGATTGGACGTCCTTTTACGTGATTTGGCCAATCATAGATCAGCATGAAAAAAATGAAGTACATTAAATTGATGTGATATCCTGCCCTGAGGAGGACAACAGGAGCCCTCTGCTCCTCTGCTCTCCTCTCACTGCTTCACACAGACTGCCCTTTTCCTGTCACTGTTGAAGGATTTAAATCAGAATTTTAATAATGTTTTATTTTTTCAAAGAAGAGAGAAAAATATTTTATAAATGATACTGAGATTTGGTAATGGTTTATTTCAACCAATTTTGTGTTCTCACTCTTGCCTCTCAAAACAGAGGAGCAACCTCCTCTGCCTCTATGGACCAGCCTCCCCTGGTATAGAAGGAGTGATACAGTGGAAACTATTCATAAGCCCAATGAATAAGACAGCTAGTATTAAATTTGCAAAAGAAAATGCATAGATAGGCATCAGCTTTTGGAGACGTGTGTTATTTTAAGATTAATCCAAATTCAACCTACATGGATCTGACAGTAGAAAATTTGTGTGGAAAGTGTCAAGGGAAGAATTCCAGACTGCACTAAAGGTAAAGGCACACCTGTGCAATATTCATGCTGTCTAATCAGCATCTTGTTATGCCATACCTGTGAGGTGGATGGATTATCTCGGCAAAGGAGATGTGCTCACTAACACAGATTTAGACAGATTTGTGAACAATATTTGAGAGAAATAGGCCTTTTGTGTACATAGAAAACGTTTTAGATCTTTGAGTTCAGCTCATGAAAAATGGGAGCAAAAACAAAACTGTTGCGTTTATATTTTTGTTCAGTGTAGTTTTCTTTGTAATTTAAAATCAAATAAGTTGAATGCAATGTTTTCCACACGCCCTAAAATGGTAATTTAATTAAAAATATTTTGGCAGGAAAGTTGGCAGTAGGCACATTGAGACAGTATTGATTATATGTTAGTATTTCAATTCAAAGTGGATTTTTCATCCTCCACCTTATAGCTAACTTTCTGTTGTTTATTCAATGTTGAATAAACAACTTTTGCTATCTGGGCAGCCATCACTAAAAAGCAATCCATCTGCTGTTCAGCATTACCTGTATAAACTTGCTTTAAATGAAGTACTTACACAAACTTCAAATGTTGGTAGGGTGGTAAGCCCACAGCTTAGTAATAATACTATGCTGAATAATAACCACAAAGACCACTTATTGAAAAGCAAAGCAGAGATCTCTGTTTGAGCATGTAATGGAATAAAAAATAGGCCACTGGTGATAAGGGTATTCTTATGATATATCGTATGATTGTGGACTGGTAACAGTCATAGAGCACAGTTACAGGTAAGAGCATCATGCATGATGGTCCATTACACCGCGTACCAAACTTCAGGGATTTCTGTCTGTATTTTGGAATTACCAGCTGATAGCAATATCTTCCCACAGCCACAGTGAGCCAGGGTTTTGGGCTATGCCAAGATGGTAGGAAGGGAGGGAGAAATAGTTTGAAGTAGCCTTCCTGGTGACAAGCTGCACTTGCTCCATAGGTTCAGGGTCCTGCTCCAAGAAGTGGGCTCACTGAGCTGAATAATAAACTACAGTTCTGCCATGAACTATATCAGTGCTCCTATTGGATGCATAGAAGCTCTCACTACAAGGTTTACACACACTATTGAGGATTTATTTGGGGTAGTTGCCATTCTGAAACTGCAGAAACTGACAATTTGGGCCCTGTATGTTATGGTAGCATTGTTATGGGAGAATACTTGATGAGGGTACTGATAAATTAGTAAAAAGGCTTTGTTGTCAGAGATTGAAATATTATGTTCTGCCAATATTTCACTTTAGTGAAAATCTTTTAAGTTCTAAATGTTCATACATGATTCTGTCTTGCAAGATTAGTACAATAGTAACAAGATATTCATCTTTAATAACTTATCATAATATTAATCTGTATGTGAACACATTGTAGGGATAAAGCAGATCAGAAGCAGCATCAGAAGTATCCATGGTGAGAGAGGAGAGAGAGAGAAAGGGAAGAGAAAAAGTTTAACAAACTACCAAGCTGAACAGCACCAAACTTTCTTCAAATGAACTTGAATCTCTGGTTTTCTTTTGTGTGTGGTAGTCCAGCAATGAAGTGATAATTAAAATATCAAAACCACAGTATCAAAATCTCTTAAATATCAAAAATATAAATTTCATGCATTCATATTAAATGGTTTTGCACAAACAATGTGACATAACATAATGATATAAAATGTAATGTAAAACCATAATAATCCTAATTAAAAAAAAAAAAAAAAAGCATAAAATGAAGTGTAAAGTTCTGTTGGGATACTGCTCAAGCTTAGTTCTGGCCCTGCTGTCTGTGTGTGAGTTGGAAAGGTCACAAGCAGGTCAGTTGAGAACAGGAGTGGGGGAGGGGAGAGCAATCAAGCACCTGCACCCGCAAACTACTTTTCTGCAAGTAATATTGCTAATGTTGCATTCAAGGGATATGGGAAATCCAGCTTCACTGTGCCTAACTGAACATTTATCTAGACTTTTTATTATTTTACTACTTACTACTTTTCTATTACAATTTCATACATTGTATTAAAGAGTAAAGTAAACTCTCCCTAAAACTCTATTTAGGTTAGTAATTTTAAATGAGAGAGATTTACTCAATTTTGAGTTGAAACAATTTGTAAAACTTCCCTCCAACGTGAAGACCTACTGTTACCTACTGAACTTGAATGCATCATCAGAAAGACGATGGAAGAGCGTGTGATTCGGAGGCTGCGGAGGCTGCGGGAGCACCAGCAGGTCTGTGAACGGAGGTACGACGAGGCACAAACCCAGGTAAGTCATATTTATTTATTTTTTGTAATTTAATTTTAATTAAACTAGGTTAGGCTGGCCAGCCATTGGGGTTCATTCTCCAGTGAAACAATTTAGCTAACGTTAGCGTTAGCTTGATAGTCAGATCAGTTTAATGTCCGAGTGAAGCTGGTGGAGCAACAGGCAGTATGTGTCAGTGCAAATTAATTTTACTGTTATGTGTCAAATATGTATAACATTACATCACATTGAACTGAGTTTTTGCTTAGCATTTTAGTCTTTCAGGCGAATTTGTTGGAGCAAATAAACAAAATCTGCTGGATGTAACACACATTTTTAGGCAGTGTTTATAATTAATCACTAGTTTATTAATTTGCCTGATCTTAAGGAGTTTGAGCACATAGTGGACAGTAGTGAGGACTCTGAATTCATATACAGTAATTACCAACTGCTTCAAGTTCAAGGGGCAGCTTCAAAAAAATGAAACAAGTGAGCTCACAGACAGACTGTGAGCTGATCAATCAATGTAGCCTATGGTTAATAAGTTTAAAACATGTACAGCTGATATTTGTGTGATTTAAACAGTTGTCTGTGCAGATTATGCTTAACTAAAGTGACAGAAATAGATTCGGAATATAAAAAAACGCAGGGAGTCTCTGGTTACCATGGAGATGACCGAAACCTAAGTTGAAAATACCTGTGACTTTTTAATTTATGTCCTGTGACATCTTTGAAAAGTGTAGAGCAGCCTACCATAAATCAGTCTTTACTCTGTTTAAGAGAAATGTTAATTTGCAGCTTCCGATTGGGCAGTTGAGGGGAAAGTTGAGGTAAATTCAGTTACAATACTGAGTGGTTTATTCTCCATTTTTGCTCCACTTACTGTTGTGAAACAGTGTTAGACATCCTTATTAAAGCATTATCGCCAAAAAACACTTTCAAATTTGTGAAACCTTTCTAAATAGTTTATTCTGTATTTTGCCTATCACCTGACCACATATCTGCCTGCAGACATGCCCCTCTTATACTGTATACCTGCACAATAAAAATATTCTGTCTGTAGGATTCCTGTTTAAAAATGTACACATTTTTAACACATGCTTCGTGCAGAAGCATGTGTTATAAAGATGCTTTTATAATGCTGAATGAGCTTAATGAACACATACCAGAAATGGGCTGAGTTCCAGCTATATTGAATGTGTTTCTGTGGCCTTCAACCATTCAAAGTAAATCAAAGTGTACTATTTTAATTTAAATTAACTGATAACTTTCTTAGTGGTGATCTTGCTTAAAGATAATTGTTTGTTTTGCAGATAATGGAGAGAAAGCAAGAAAAGGGAACTGGTATGTATCAAATGAATGTATGCTAACAATTGTACTCCACTTTTGTGGGTGTGACATTAAAACCTTAATCTGGTAACTTGATGTAACCACATTTATATGTATAATTTACACAGTAGTTAAAATGCCATTAACACCAACATCAAATCATAAAGCTAACTAAGTTATGAACAATGTAAATATTATGCCTGGTGTGCTCTAAATTATAATTTACATTTTAGATTTGTTAGTACAAATAATGAAGGGTCTCCAGTGACAGGGCCAAAGTATTAATAACTGTATGTGTTATTTTTGTTCAAGCTACCCTATAAATAAGTCCTATAAATAAGTTGTTTTATATCAGTAACATTTGGAAAAAGGTTAAACTAACCATGCAAAAGAGCTGTAGATCTTAAAATAATTCAGTATTATTGAAAGATGAGACAGGACTGGCATGAGGTTTCCAACTGATTTGATTGGATGTTCCAAACTAAAACAGTTGTAAACATTTTATTTTGACAGGATCTTGATAGTACTGATGAGTCGGGCGGCGACGATGGCAGTGGTTATGTGCCTTCATCCAGCTCCCCAGACAGTGAAGCCAGCAAGTTGTTTTTTTTTTTTTACCTATTGGAAAGTAGTAGTAGTTTAAACTTTACTGGGGTCTGGAAAGACCATGTGACTTATGCAATATAAAATGTTTCTCATCTGTGTTGTCATTACAGTTGATTTGTCTCAAAAACACGACCAAGGGCACACTTCAGAGCATGTCATGAGGGAGGCATCTCCTGGGCAGGAACTGGATGGTATGCAGTTCATTATAGTAGACGTCATGGTTCAATGTTAAAATATTAGTCTAAATACTAGTCTGAAACCAATTGGCACAAAGACCATTTTTACTTGCTCGACCTCCAAAAGTTGTAATTATCAGTATTATTTACCCATTTCTTTTGTAATATTGCAGGTTTGCATAGATGTTGCATGTTTTGAGTTCTGATGCACAGTGGGGTGGCTAATTGTTGCAAGTTATATGTTTGAACTTATGAATTCTAATTCCATTTAATGGATATTTGAGTATTGTTTCTAAATTCACTTCTTGTTCCGATGCTGCTGCAACAATTTCCCTACTGTGGGCCTAATAAAAGAATCTTTAATCCTAATCTTAACCTTTACTTGATATGGACATATAAGACTATCTAATGGTGCAGTGGTTTTTTTCTTCTTTGGAGGGAAGTTGGGTAGGTTTGTTAAATATGTTACCTTTTATTATTTTTAGCATTGAAAGGAGTAGTCATTTATAAAGTTGTCATGATCACACTGGGCACCAAAGCAGCAGGTCTGTAAACAGGAGTAAGCTGTTACTTTAAGAGCACTGCTGTGTGGATGGCTACAGGTGCCATCTTGAAAGGTGGTAGAGCAGTTAATGGGTAACAGCAAGAGGTATAAGTGTATAGCCCCTATTACACAGAGATCCTGCAATATTGATGTAAAGAAGACCTGCCATTCTGCAGCCTTTGCGTTTTTACACTGAACCAAACAAAGCCGGTATTAAGTCATAAAGTAGATAGTGTATTTTGTGATAATTGATTGCTTTTTCCACTGATGTTAAAGATCTTTCTAATACAGATGCAACTCTTAATATCTGATGTTTGTTTCCCTCTGTTACAGAGCGATCCAGAAGCCACAAGCGGAGGCCTGGCCTGAATGAGTCAGGTGACCAAGACTCTGATGGTACGCAGTATGATCGTGTACAGTTTAGGCTTTCTGGCATGCAGTGTACAGTACATTAGGACTCAGTTTGTGTACATCATGGGCTTTCTCTTCTCTTCACTTAGAATGCCCTGCTACAAACACAAGGTCTACAGTCAAGAGATCATCCAAGCCTCATGGAAATGGTAAGCTTTTGTGTTGCTAGTAAAAAACAACCACCAAACATTACAACATCGTTTAAAGGAGTCATCACCCGGGAATCGCATTTTGCCTTGTTAAAACGTGTATATTGGTGTTGGACCTCAGTGGAAACTTGCCTGATAATCTGGAGTTTGAAAGTGCCTGAGTGTTTTCATTTGGGCTCTTTGTTTAAGCCAGAGTAGCTCATGAGGCTGCACACCGCAAATTACGAGATTTTGACTCTGCTCCTGTGTTGAAGTCACCACAGGAGCTTGCTTTCATAAACCCACCTCTCTTCCACCACCCCGACTTCGGCGCCGCCGCCATTACTTGTTGATTTATTTCCCACTGTAGCGCTGTTATTTCGTCACTTTATTAAGTTTTAATATTTTTTCATGCGAGAAAGTAAGGGTTTAGATCCCCAATGTGAGGTTAGTTAATCAAATGACTGTTTAGAAGTTTGCTCCGACGTTGGGAGAAGTGAAGCTCCAGCGAGCACCAGAGGAGCGACTCCTCAGCAACCAGTCTGCAGAGCTCGTTGGCCGGCCAATCTACGTCATCATGCCGGGGGAGGAAACGATCGCTAATTAACTCACCCGCCAGGTTTTAGAGGTTTACCACTGCTAACGCTAGTTAACTTATGTTTAGGAGATAAATGTTGGTCTCATTGATGAGAAATATATCAACTGTGGCAGTCGCATTAGTTTGTTTGAATGAAAAGTGAAGCTTTGGGTGTGTGCTGAACAGGACAGCACTGCCTCGGGGCTCTGGATGTACCAAAATTACCACATTCACATCAATAAAAAAATGTTTTACAATGAACCGATCGGACTACATTTAATTAAATTTAATATTTAATACAGCCGATACGTCTCCGGGTCTGCAGATACATACTATTGGGGTAGAGCAGAGCAGACGGGCATCAGTCAAAAAGGACTCAGCCGTACAGTGAAGATAGTGTTGTAAATCCATGCGCATGCGCAGTGGAGTATTACCTGTGGAAAACGAGCATTTTAAACGTCATTCTGCAGTAAAGTTGCTGTTTTTTGGTTAGGATTTGTATTTAATTTCACTGGCAATCATGTATATATGTTTTTTCTATCCTGCTATCACGTTAAACCGTGGATTTGACCATGTCCCCATTCATTTAGATAGGGGTCTGGTCTCTTTTGTAGCGTTGCCAAGATGGCCGCCGAGTGGCATGACTTGCCTATAAGGACTTTGCTTATACTTGCTTATAACTTACTAACTTATCTACCTACCTACTGACTGAACTATATTTATTTGCATTCAGGCCAGCCCGTTTAATGATTGATTGCTTGCAGTCTTAGTCTATTCTATGATTTCTTGACTTCAAATGAATAATCTGTCTTTCTGTTCACTCTTTTTTCACTTCTTGTTTAGGTTCTGCCGTGAAGAAAAAAAGGCGGTTCTGGAGTGACGCGGAAAAACATGCAGTTCGGCGGCAGCTGGGAAACTGCATTACACTCATGAAGGATCCAGGAAAAAAATTATGTCAAGAGTGCATAGATGCTGAACCTGCACTCCAGAGCAGGCGTTGGAAGGATGTGAAAAATTACATTAACAATACGATTCGATCACAAAAAAAAAAAATGTCCCGCTGTTAATTGCATTCATTGTTCTAAAAAACAGCAAGTTCAGGTACAAGTTGTAGTGTGCTGTACACAGATGTGAGGACTTACATTCTTCCTCTTTTCGAGGTGCATTAAAAATAAATAACCCTTGAAACTGCTTGAAATTGCAGTGTTTCCTCTACATTCACTTATGAGTGGCGGGCCGCCATTCCTAAATCCTAGCCGCCACTCCTTCAAATTTCTTTCTTTTTTATTGTCGCAAATACACCACCACCGCATGTCTCCACCTTCACAGCAGAGTCCTGCACTGGGTCGAGTACTCGCGAGTGACACAATTTTAAACTTGAAACTTTGTTTTCCCTTTAATTAGAGAATTCTCTCACTTAACATAATTTGGTTTTTATATAGCACAATACCATCTGATTTAATGTTGATGAAGAAATGAAATAATCATTTTCTTTCTCTATCTATAGATAGATAGATTCCTGATTCTGGTCAGGATTCTGGACAAGCTGAAGACTTCTGGTACTAGAGGCAGGCAGACCAGAGTATAGAGCATTACAGTAATCGAGGCAAGATGAGACAATAGTTTCTGCATCAGCCATACTTAGCATGGGCCTAAATTTATGGGAGTTATGTGTCAAGCTATGAGTTAATCAAACCATAAAATAAAATAAAAAAATAATAATTTGTCATACACTGATGATCATTGCATACTAAAATTGAAATTGTTTTTAAATGATCAGATTAGGTAGATAGGTACTTCCAACACTAGTGTTGACAGCAGCTTTAAGATAACACGTTGATTAAAAAATATACATACATATACAAGAAATAATATAACCAGATTTAAGGGTTTAATAAGCTTTTTTAAGAACATTTTTACTATATTATATATAATATATTATAGTAAAAATTATTATACATATTATATATATTAAAATGTTCTTTGTTAATCAAGCCACTGGGCTCATAATAGGATCAGCACCTCTTGGGAGATGATAATTATTCAAAATGGCTGCCCAAAAGCCTTAAAAAAAAAAACAGATCATCTAATCTTAAATCTACCTAGCAACCGTCTGGTCCTCGCAACGCCCCACCAACTTCACCAGTTTTGTGAACATTGTGTGTTTAAACAGTTTAAGTGATTTTCTGCTGCTCCAGCCCCACCTGGTGGTAAAGCTATTTTTCATCTTCCTAGCATTAGCAGAAAGGGGGGTCCTCACAGCATGCTATGGGGTCATGGTCCTCACAAGTATAGCAAAACACGTATGTGTGTGTGTGTGTGTGTG
>CAMPSB010000506.1:0-102141 GCA_946959425.1 Argyrosomus regius | reverse complement strand
TAGTTTTCTTGAAAAAAAAACACAGTGCACTGTAAAGAAATGCAGGAGAGTTCTGTTAAAAAAAAAAACCACAGTACTGTAAAGAAATGCAGGAGAGTTCTCTTAAAAAAAAAAAACCACAGTACTGTAAAAAGAAATGCAGGAGAGTTCTGTTAAAAAACCCAAAAAAAAACACAGTACTGTAAAGAAATGCAGGAGAGTTCTGTTAAAAAAAAAACAACACAGTACCGTAAAGAAATGCAGGAGAGTTCTGTTAAAAAAAAAAAACACAGTACTGTAAAGGAAATACAGGAGAGTTCTGTTAAAAAAAAACAAAAAAAACACAGTACTGTAAAGAAATACAGGAGAGTTCTGTTAAAAAAAAAAAAAACACAGTACTGTAAAGAAATACCAGGAGAGTTCTGTTAAAAAAAAAAAACACAGTACTTTGTAAAGAAATGCAGGAGAGTTCTGTTAAAAAAAAACAAAAAAACACAGTACTGTAAAGAAATGCAGAGAGTTCTGTTAAAAAAAAAACACAGTACTGTAAAGAAATACAGGAGAGTTCTGTAAAAAAAAACAAAAAAACACAGTACTGTAAAAAAGGAAATGCAGGAGAGTTCTGTTAAAAAAAAAAAACCCACAGTACTGTAAAAAAAGAAATGCAGAGTTCTGTTAAAAAAAAAAAAAAAAACACAGTACTGTAAAAAGGAAATGCAGGAGAGTTCTGTTAAAAAAAAAAACACAGTACTGTAAAAGAAATACAGGAGAGTTCTGTAAAAAAAAAAAACCACAGTACTGTAAGAAAATACAGGAGAGTTCGGTGAAGAAGCTCAGTAGAGTTCTGTAATGAAACACAGTAGAGTACTGCAATAAAACTCAGTAGAGTACTGCAATGAAACACAGTAAATTACTGTAATGGAAACACAGTAGAGTACTGTAATGAAACACAGTAGAGTACTGTAAAAAGTCAAGTTAAAAAGAAATCAGTAAAAAAAAAACTCAGTAAGTGTAAACGTTCACTTCCTGAGTGTCGGGGGTTCATGTGAGTAATGTCACAGCTGAGCTTAGTAGTTTCTGTAACAAAAACTGCACACAAAGCAATAAGATGAAGGGGTTATGCGTGACCAACAGGTGCAAGCTCTAGATCAAGCTAATATGTTAAATGCTTTGAAATGGTCATGGTGGATCCTCCAGCTGTGATTTTCATATTTTGCTTAGGAACATCTACCTTCAGTGAGGTGTGTGAGGCCTTTCATTGTCATAGCTATGACTTTTGGGCACTCATTCAGCCGAAACCTTTTGAATTTAAAGGGAGCACAGTGTGAGAGATTGAGGAGAGATTGAGTGGACTGGTTCTATTATGTACAGAAAATAAATGAAGACAGTTAAACTACAGCAAATATGTAGGGGACTTCATGGTACATAAGAATGCCATTGAGACAGGTTAGTAGGACAACAAACCCACTGATTATTGTAATTCCGATGAAAACATCTAAAACCACATGGCCTAGATGTATGGTAAATGGGCTGCATTCTCATAGTGCCTCCTGATCTTGGAGCGCTTTGTTGTGCCACGTGCAAACCTGCTCATCTGGTGTCTCATTTTAAAAATGTTTTTAGATTTATACCTGTAGTTAGTCATTAAATCATTTTAGACTTTGTTCTTATGTTTGATTCATTAAAGATAATGAGCATAAAGCTAACTTACACTGCTTAATACTTGCTGTGATCTATAAGTCACAACTCAAATGATGGTACCTGCCTTATATAATGGACCTCCCCCAGTTATTTGGAGGCACAGGAAATTTAGTTTTTTCAAAAAATAATTGTTAGGAACTGAGGCTGTGTTTGAGATACAGTCTTTCTGGCACATTTTCAAGCATGAATGGATTTTACATTTGTGTGACCACTGCTTTTAATGTTGAAAAACAGACACACACTATTTAAAAGAACAATTATGGTGAAAAACATTTCTGTGAGCTCCTACTATATATCCTTAATGAAACAAAATTATAATAATGCTTTAAAAGTAATAATAATATATATAAATATATGTAAACAGTCTCTGCCTTGCCTTTCTCACCATAGAGTCGGTATGCAGAGTCCAGGTCAGGCCCTCTGTGATGTGGACACCACTTGAAGCTGTGCACTCTCCACTGAGGACCCGTTGATATGAAGGAGGACATTATTCTTTCTCTGCTTCTTCTCAAAATCTACTGTCATCTCTTGCTGTCTTGTATGTCTTGCTGGCATTCAGGAGGAGGTTGTTTTCTTGAAGCCAGTGGGTCAAGTTCTTTCTTCAGACAGGCCTTTCCATTATTGTCAGTGATTCTGCTCACCCAGCTGTGTGATCAGCAAACTTGATGATGTTGTCTAATTTGCACATGCACATACATGACCTATTAGTGCAGAGATGTCAGAGTGAGAGGGCTGCTGCATAGTCTGTGTCTTTCTTAAGGGCATCTTGGCAGTGCCCAGCTCTCCAAAAACCTGTGCCGAGCTGGACCTGAACCAACCACCCTCTCACTAACTGGATAAGAACTGAATAACTGTATTTCTGTATCTTCACTGAGCGCACTCATAGTTGTAGCAAAGCTGTGTGCTCCCATTTACGTACATTGTAAAAATGTTATAAATATTATATATTAAATATTAATTTTGTTTTCAGTTTAACAGAGTTTTCAGATAACAATTTGTACTTGTGGCGGTTATAATGACACACTTAACAAAAGGACTGAAATGTAGGTCCTTATGTTGGACACCATTCAGGCTAATCTCAAGATAAGCTGGAGACATGGCAGCCTATTGCAGTCATTCAACAGGAATCCATGTCATGTTGTTTTCACACTTGATTTATAACAGTTGTCTAATGATCAGTCTTTTAGAAAGTTGGTGAATTCATCATTATCTGGGATCATCGTGAAAACCCCTCCCTTGAAGCAATGCCAATGGACCACATATTCTAGCAATAAATCTTGCTATCTAATCAATGATGGCGTTTTTACAAGCTTTTTTCAAGGCTTCTGAGTATGAATGCAGTGAAGAGGAGACAGTCAGACTCATTTCTGGTGCTTTCACTGCCTCACTGGGGTGGCAAGCTAGCTGGTGAGTCCTCAGTTTTATTGTGGTTCTAGAGAAAGGCAGCTGCTTTTTGCAAAGTCTTATCTCTGTTGCTAATTTTGCCATCCACGATGTGAAACCCACAATACTACACTGCATGCACAATTATTAGGCAAGTGAGTATCTTGACTTATACAGTTGAACCTTTTCAGGTTGAAAATGGACTTAAAATCATCTCCCAAACCTATTGCCAGTTTTTGAAGATACTTTCTTCAAGCAGTGGTAAAGGAAAAAGTCTACATCATTCAAGAAGGCCATGATTTTTCTTGCAGGACAATGCTCCATCACATGCATCCAAGTGGATGCATGACAGAATAATGACATGGCCCCTTCCTCACCTGACATAAACTCCATTGTTGAACTTTTGGGCCCTTCTTAAACGTGACATTCACAGTGAGGGAGGACAATACACCTCTTTGGACAGCATTTGAGGGGCTGTGGTTGCTGCTGCGCAAAAAGTTGATCATCAACAGATCAAGAAAGTAACAGACTCCATGGATGGATGGCTCATTAGGGCTGGGTATCGTGGCCAGTTTCCTAAATCGATTCGATTTCGATTCATAAGGTCCTGAATTGATTAATAACGATTCGATTCGATTCGATACGACTCGATTCAATCTGCTCTTAAATAATGAAAATAGCTCAACTGTGTTACAAAATACAAATGTACTTTATTTTTTTTCTCTTCACCATAAACGAAGTGCAGACTTGTAAATTGGACAGTTTAAACTTGAGCTGTAAATAAAACTGACTCAGTCTCAAAAGTGCAATTTTGAAATTAGAAAGGAATTGCAAGTGAAAGTGTACTTGAACTACAACATTCCATCACTGCAAATTGCATTAAGGCATTGTTTCTTAATGTGCAATAATAATATATGGTAACAAAACTAAAAGTAAACTGTCTAAAGTCAAGTCCTGTTATTGTGACTTTGTTCTCCACTTGTAATTGTGAGATTCTTGTGCAGGAAAAGCGAGCTCATTGACATGATCAGGGGTTAGGCAGCTCCTTTTGCAGTGACAATATCACCCGCAGTTGAAAACACCCTCTCCGACGCAATACTGGTCCCTGGGACACAAAGGTATTGCTTCGCCAGGCGAGCCAACAGTGGATACTCCCCTTTCATTTGACCTCCCACCAGGTCAGAGGATTTTCATTCAGCCCAGCAGGTTTTTCCACCCTCGTATCTTCTGATTTCATCTTCAGCCCTCGTTGCTGGAGTTTTCTCCCATTTTCCTTTACTGTTGGTGAGTAGACTGCCCCAAGGAGAGACTCCAAGGTGCTGGATTTCTTGGGCTTCTTGGGCAAAGTTGCTTCCCCCATCTCCTCAGCTCCTTCATCAGCATCATTAGCATAAGTATTTTGCTATTGAATATGACGGAAAAAAAAAAACAGAAATAAATAGATTGAAAATCATTTATGAACTTTTTTAAATGATATAATATTCCCTTATAATCCAATAGAGAATCTTTTAATTCTCAATGAAAACATTCTTATTAAATTGGACAGTTTTTTTTAAATACTTACATCATGCAGCAGTGGCAGCCTCCCAGTCTGCAGTCTGGAGAAGGTGTCATCTCGCGCTTTAGCAGACAGGGATGGAAGGGCCTTAAAGCGAGGATCCAGCGCTGATGCTGCATACAATGTGTTCCTTCGATACATCATATCTTAAAGACATTTCACAAATTATTTTTGTTATCATCACAGTATGAGGATAAACATGGCATGCATGCAAATATACAATCTCACACATACAAACAAAAAAGTGCATGGATTACAAATTATTAACTGCTACAACTAATCAGTATAATGAGAAGAAAATGCACATAAAAAATACAAAACTTTGCTTTTGTAATGTTTTGATTTGGCCTACCACTGACTATTGCATACACATACACACACACACACACAGAAAGAGAGAGACCTTAGCATAGTTATTCTTTACAGTAGTCTTCAAGTCCCTCACCACCACGGAGACTTCCCGAGGCTGGGGGTCAAGGCCTCCTGCAGCAGGGCGAGCGGGGGCGAAGACGGACAGAGTTGGTTGCTTGTCCTCCCACATTGCCAGTGTAGTTTTCTTTCATTGGTTTCAAGACCCGACCAAAATCTTCAGCAAACGTTACATCCTCCTCTGTTAAGGTGCACAGATCTTTTTCATTCCTGCGCACGTCTTGTGAAAGGAGAGTGGCAGAGATAGCTGGCTGTTGCTCTAAAAAGCGCTCCAGCATGTCCAGTGCACTGTTCCACCTAGTCACAACGTCTCATGTTAGCTTGTGCACTGGCAGTTGAAGCAGCTTCTGTTTTTCCTTTAGTATGTGGTTTGCCGTCGTACTCCCGGTGAAAGAACGTTGCTATACGCCCTCACTCGAGCAAGCAGACGTGACACGGCTGGGATTTTAGACCTCCTTGTGAGGCTCAGTTCAGTGTGTGCGCGAAGCAGCCGACGTAGTATTAGCAGCATTATCTCAACCGCACGAACCATATTTGCAGTGTTGTCCGTCACAACTGCTGGGTCTTTGCTGGTGGCCCCCACTCCTGAAAGGCCCCCCGTCAACATATCAGCTATATTACTAGCGGTGTGGCTCGTGAGAACCTCGGTGGTCTGGAGCACATGAGACATGAGGCACCACTCGTTGTCGATGTAGTGAGTTTTACCTGCGTCGGCCATCTTACATCTTGCATCTTGTGCGCTTGAATGAATGTCAACCGGACGTAAACGCGCACTGCTGCATCACGCACGAGACTACTGGGGTTAACTTCATGGGGAAAAATCGATCTCATGCCTTATGAATCGATATTGCAAAATTTAAATGAAATCGATCCAAAATCGATTGAATCGATTTTTTTACCCAGCCCTACGGCTCATGACAGTTATTGAAAAGAAGAGGGGCTATATTGATTACTGAATATTTGTTAAAATGTCAGGAGTGTTTATTTGTAAATTTTGAGTTGTTTATTTGTTATTCAATAATAATATTCAATAATTAAAAAAAAAAAAAGTTTCTCTTTTAGTTGCGTAATAATTGTGCACACATAGATATTCTCCCTTTTCCAAATACTCAGGTTTGAGGTTTATTAACATTTTGGATTGACTGACAGCATGTGACTGTATTTGTTCAAAAATAAAATGAATCCTCGGGAATACAACCTGCCTAATTCTTGTGCACGCAGTGTATACTTTATGTACTTTATTTCTTTATACGTACTGTATGTCAAACAAGACATGTAGTTTGGTAGAGGATTTTGGCAGTAAGTCTGGGTTAACTGTTCAAACTTCAAATCTAGACATGTAGTTGTTGCTGGTTGAGAGAGAGACAACAGGCTGAAAAGATCTGGTGGTCTTTCAGTTTTGAATGGGATATTTCCATTTTGTCAAATTGCTTGCACAAATAGAGCAGAGCTAAGCAGCATACTCTTCCAGCTTCTCTGGTCTCATAGTAACCTCAGAAAGGCATGTGGAATAGAACCAACAATTCACAGCAGGAGGGACTTCGAAGCTGTTGGGTCTCATTCAACCACACTCAACACTATTTGCATGCACTGTAAGTCACTTTGTGCTGTTAGTGATGTAAGAGATTAGGGTTGTCAAAAGTATCCATACTTTGATATTTCCGATAACACATTTAAAATGATCGGATCGGAAATTTCACATTTGATACAAAAGTTATTAAAAATTTGATATGCAGTCAGAACAACAAGTGTCTCCACCTCACTCTCCGCCTCCTGTGCGGTCAGCTGACAATCACACAGAGAGAGAGACATTATCTGGTATAACATTTCCTAGCAACGTGGTGTCGAATGATGGAAATGGGTTCACTGAGGCTGTATTTTTTAATAATTTACTATTTTAATTTTTTTAAAAGAAGACAGTGTAATGCTACTACTAACAGTAACATAATAACTTAGAACTGTTACTCATCTACACCCGGCATGCACACTGCCATGCACACTGAGGTGCAATACTGCCTTCATACTAGCTTTCTGCATTGTCGGCTACATTCTAACTGTCACCTGTAGAAATGCGGAGCTCACCATGATCAGGCTGAAACTTGTCACACGGCTGCAAAAGTGGCACTTATTGTTATTTATTCATGCTGTTTATATGATGTATTTTTCTGTTAAATGATTAGAGGCTCACTGAAAACAAGAAGAAGAAAAATAAAACATGTATTGAAAAGTTCTGTATATGGTTGATTATTGGAAACAGTAAATCGTGAGATAATTTTCTTTTTTTATAGATTCATGCATTGAAAAGACAAAAAAAGAGTAGTACAGCTGTCCTGTAAAACACTGTTGGTCAAGTATTTAAACTTGATGTCTGCATTAGAGAACATGAAGTGAAGTGTTGCTGAAATCTTATGCTTTGCTGTATTTCTTGAGCAGTAGTTAAGTAACGTAAGCTGTAACATGTTTCATGAAATTGCAAACGGGAATATGACTTGACTTGACTCGAAAAGAAATTCAGTCAGGTTTTTTTTTGTTGCTTCAATCAATGCGCTTTACACAACTTCTTTCATTCTTGCTTTTATAATATAATACAGTATCTATTTGTTTTCTTTAATTTTGAGTGCATTAAATTCCTCTTACACACAACCAAACACTGCAATCGAGCACCACCCCTGACATAAAACCACACAAAAAGCCCTGATTCCCTTAGATAGCCCTTGAGTATAACAATAGACAGAATACGAAAGTTGTGGTCCTTTTATTGTTGCTGAAGTCATCTGCTGTGTTGGCAGTGGTCTTTGTGACTATGGAGCCAGAGCCAGTGCAACTGACCAGCTAGCTTGCTAGCTACCCATGCTGGTGCTACAAAGTATTTGAAATGTACAGTTGACCTTAATAAATAAAAATAAAAATAAAAAAATAAATAAAAATATATATATATATATATACACACACACTGTGTGCACAATTATTAGGCAAGTTGTATTTTTGAGGATTCATTTTATTATTGAACAACTACAGTGCTCTCGGTCAATCCAAAATGTTAATGAACCTAAACCTGAATGTTTAAGAAAGTAAAGTGAGGTTTTGTCTTTCTTAAGAGAATAGGCAACTATTAGTGTGCAGAATTATTATGCAACTAAATGAAAATGAACATTTTCCCATCTCACAACTTACAAATAAACATTTCTGACATGTCAAAAAAAAAAATCAGTGACCAATATAGCCACCCTTCTTTTCAATAACTGTCACAAGCCTTCCATTCATGGAGTCTGTCAGTTTCTTGATCTGTTGACGATCAACTTTTTGTGCAGCAGCAACCACAGCCTCCCAGACACTGTTCAGAGAGGTGTACTGATTTCCTTCACTGTAAATCTCCCGTTTAAGCAGGGCCCACAGGTTCTCAATAGGGTTTAGGTCAGGTGAGGAAGGGGGCCATGTCATTATTTTTCATCCTTAAGGCCTTTACTGGCTAGCCATGCAGTTGAGTACTTCGATGCATGCGATGGAGCATTGTCCTGCATAAAAATCATGGTCTTCTTGAAAGATGCAGACTTTTTCCTGTACCACTGCTTGAAGAAAGTGTCTTCTAAAAACTGGCAGTAAGTTTGGGAGTTGATTTTGAGGCCATCTTCAACCCGAAAAGGTCCAACTAGCTCATCTTTAATAATACCAGCCCATATCAGTACCCCACCTCCACCATGATGGCGTCTGAGTCGAAGTGGAGCTCTGTGTCCGTTACTGATCCAGCCATGGGCCCATCCATCTGGTCCATCAAGAGTCACTCTCATCTCATCAGTCCATAAAACCTTTGAAAAATCTGTCTTCAGATATTTCTTGGCCCAGTCTTGATGTTTCAACTTGTGTGTTTTGTTCAGTGGTGGTCGGGTTTCAGCCTTCCTTACCTTGGCCATGTCTCTAAGCACTGAACACCTTGTACTTCTGAGCACCCCGGGTAGGTTGCAGTTCTGGAATATGGCAGCACTGGAGGATAATGGGTTCCTGGTAGCTTCACGTTTGATTCTTCTCAAATCTTTGGCAGTTAATTTGCGTCTTTTTTCTCAATACGTTTCTTGCGACCCTGTTTGCTATTTGCAACAAAATGAACAACACAACAAAATGTGAATAACACTAAAGTGTTATCACATTTGTGGTCATTTCTGTAATTTTATAATTAATGTTTTGAATATTTGTTCAGTAATCAACCTGTTTCCGCCATCCTTGTACTAATATATTTTATTAGATGTCAGGAGAAATTGTGGAGTCGCCAGCAGGGGGCAGTGTGGCGCTTATTGTGCTCCGGGGGGGCTTTGCAGCCTTTCCTCTTTCTGCTGAGCGAGATAAAAAAACAGACGCAGAGTTTGCCCGTCTCATTCATTTCTCCTGTTTCTAGAGAGAGCATATAAGCTGTTTACATGGTGCCAGCCAGTACCTGTAACAGTTTATTGGGGCTCGTCCGGGATCACTCCCACCCTGTGGCTGGAAGCTGATCCAGTGATACTGCAACCTTGGACCAAAAGTGACCTGATGCAACCAGCGAGCTGGAGCCAATGAAGAGGTTACCTGTAATGAATAAAGAATAATGGCTGTGCAGTGCTGAAATCACCACTCATCAAGAACAGAGCGTGAATTGTGATCTTGGACTCTTGTGACCAAGTGCGAGGAATTGGGAAGCAGTTATGACGGATGGTGAGAGGAAAAGGTTGGTGTGGGGCCATCAAAAAGACCCTGCTCACTCTCTCTGCAGATGAACTGTTCCAGATTGCCAAGTCAGTGGGTTCAGTGCCAGGAATGGACAAGGCTCGCGTCAAGTCGACAGATGAGGAGGGTTGTTTTGAGTACATTTGCAGTTTCATATCCAGTGAGCCTTTACTGGAGTTAGAGGATTTTGGGATGGCACATTTATTGAACTTAAGGGAGGTAATCGACACAGTCATTCAGGGTCGTGATTCACAAGTTGCTGTAGCAATTGATGTATCAGCCAGTGGGGATGTAAGTCATGCTAATGATAACGTTAAT
Organism: Argyrosomus regius; assembly: GCA_946959425.1. Lineage (NCBI taxonomy): Eukaryota > Metazoa > Chordata > Actinopteri > Sciaenidae > Argyrosomus > Argyrosomus regius. Next base: position 92,075 of record CAMPSB010000506.1, on the reverse strand, counting down.
CCAACTGATGATAGTGATGCTACCGATTTTGGGATTGCTAGTACAACCCACATGACCCTCTCTAAGGCTAGTGACACACATGACACAGAGCTGCAGAAGATACTTACTAGTTATGAGGAGCTGAGTAAGAAAATTATGCAGTACAAACACACACCCACTCCACAGGCTGCACCTCAGTCATCTGTAAAGATAGGACTTACCTCACAGAGTAGTAATGTAGCAGGCACCAGAGGTTTAAGTGAAAACTCGACACCACTGACACATGACAAGTTGCTCTCCTTAAGAGAGTTGTCTTACCTTCATCGCAGGGAACTGAAGATTCAGGGGGGTCAAATTGGAGACCAGGGGTCAGATCTCAGCTATAACAGTGTCTGTCGGCAGATGGAAGACGGCTTAAAGGAGCAGTTCAGTGATGCAGAGGTTGTAAGAGCCGTCCTCAAAGTCATCAAGCCAGGAACTTTTAAAGACATGTTGATGAATAAGGATGATCTGACTGTAGAGATGCTAAAAGCCTTCCCCCATTCCCACCTGGGTGAGCAAAGTAACACCGAGCTGTTCCAGGAGCTCATGTGCACCAAACAAAAAGACAATGAGACACCCCAACAGTTCCTATACAGAGTCATAGGACTTAAACAGAAGATCATGCTGGCCTCCAAACATGCTGACACAGATGTCAAGTACAGTGCAAGCACAGTGCAGGATGTGTTTCTCCACACCGTGTATCAGGGCCTAGGTCATAAACATGATGATGTCCGCAGAGAGCTGAAGCCATTGCTTGTGGACACCAGAGTATCAGATGAGGCAATCCTGAAACAGATGAAGAAAAATAATGTGTGATGAAAGTGAAAGGCAGCGAAGGCTAGGTCCCGCCACCCGCCAAAGACTAACAAATGTGCACAGTGCTCAGTCTGAAGTCAACGCTGCACAGTGTCCTAGTGTAAAGGAGAAAGTGCCAAAAACAGATGTGATCCAGCAGTTAACAGAAAAACTTGAACAGCTTACAAGTATGGTCGAGCTCATGAGACAGTCAATGCAGACACAGGCAGCAGGACAGTTCAGCCACAATGGGAAAGGCAGAGGAGACAGCAGGAGAGAGAAACCATATGGTTGTGACAAGTGTGTGGAGCAAAATCGTCCCGACTGTCCTCACTGTTTCCACTGTGGTGAAGAAGGACACCGGGCAGTGGGCTGTCTAAAGAGACCAGCACGTCAGGGAAACTGGAGCCGGTGTCTGCCGAGGGACAAACAGTGACCGGGTCTCAGCGATCGTCCCAACCTGACACTTGTCATACTGATGAACCTGGAGATGAAAGACTGACAAAAGACTCAAACACTCAAACAAAAGACAAAATAATGGAAAAGAGACAGAAACAACCAAACAAGACAACCACTTCATTCACTCATGACTTACCTCACAGCAAAAGGGAACGCCTAGCCAAACTCATTGGAAGAAGAGCTCTCACCCATTGTAACCTAAATGGATTAGCAGTCAGTGCTCTGCTAGACACTGGGGCTCAAGTAAGCATGATTGATAGAGACTGGAAGAGTAAATATTTACCCGACACTCCTGTTAGGCCACTCAGTGATATTATTGGTGACGAAGACGAGTTAAGGGTGTATGCAGTGAACGGTGACGTCCTCCCGTTTGATGGCTGGGTTGCCCTTACAGTCAATTTGATGGGGAATGAGGACCCTAATCTGTCAATCACTGTGCCTTTTCTTGTCAGCAGTCTTGCTCTGGAGAGACCACTGCTGGGTTTCAACGTGCTGGAAGAGATGATACAAGAACAACCTGAAAAGCTGATTTCAACTCTCGTCGTCCTACTCTGTAATGCCTTGTGTATACCAGCGGAGAAGGCAGAGCTACTGGTAAGCTTCATTCAAGCCAGCGAACCCCCTGTGCAGTGCGGGCGCCTACGGACAGGCAGACAGGATATTGTTATCCCAGCAGGTCAGGTAGCCTGGGTCAAGTGCCAAGTCCCTCCCCACATGAGTACATCTGACGCAGTCTTCCTATTTGAGCCTGATGAAAACAATGTGCAGTTGACAGAACTGGATGTGGGTGAGGGTCTGTTGGAGGTACAAAATCCAAGAAAACCCTATGTAGCTGTACCTGTGGGTAACAACACTTAACATGCAGTCACTCTACCAAGAAAGACAGCACTGGGCAGTGTCCACTGTGTTGAAAAAGTGGTCGCAATAGACTCACCTGAAGCACCCAAGCCCACAGTGACTGTTAACAGTGCTGTATCAACACCAGTTGACACCCATCCATCGTCATGGCAACCTCCCATCGACCTCAGTCACCTTGATGATACACAAAAGGAAAAAGTCAACAAAATGCTGTGTGAAGAAGCCGGAGCTTTCGCACGTGACAGCGATGATATTGGATGCATACCAAGCCTACAAATGTCGATCACCCTCACAGATGAAATCCCTGTACAGAGAGCATACTCCGCAGTCCCGAAGCCACTGTTTAAAGAGGTAAAGGAGTACGTGCAGGAGCTGCTGATGAGAGGCTGGATTGTTAAATCCAAGTCCCCATATGCTGCCCCAGTTGTCTGTGTTAGGAAGAAAGATGGCAGCCTACGTCTTTGTATTGATTATCGCCTCCTGAACAAAAAGACTGTGCCTGATCGACATCCGCTGCCCAGAATACAAGACCTGACAGACGCACTGGGGGGCTACACCTGGTTCAGCATCCTCGACCAGGGAAAAGCTTACCATCAGGGCTTCATAGCCGAGGGTTCACGCCACCTGACTGCCTTCATCACCCCGTGGGGCCTCTATGAATGGGTCCGTATCCCATTCGGACTCTTCAATGCCCCAGCAGCTTTCCAGCGAAGCATGGAGGAGGTGCTAGGCACGCTCAGGGATGAATGCTGCATCCCATATCTGGATGACGTGCTCTGTTATGCAAGAACATTCGATGAACATGTGGAGGCCCTCCGCAAAGTTCTCCAGGCTCTTCAACAGCACGGAGTAAAACTGAGACCTGAGAAATGTGAGCTTTTCAGACAAGAAGTCAGGTATGTGGGCCGCCTGGTGTCAGCTGATGGTGTCAAGATAGATCCACGGGACCTTGAAGCAGTCAAAACCTTGACAAGCAAGACACCACAGACAGTTGGTGAGGTAAGGAAACTGACCGGCTTTCTGGGATATTATCGCTCATACATCCAGGATTTTTCCAGGATCACAAAGCCAATCTATGAGCTTCTCCAAGCAAAGCCAGGGAAAGCCCAAATTCCAATACGTGGGAAAACCACCAAACGCCCACAGCTGCCTTCTCGAGAGCCTGTTGACTGGACCCCTCAGCATCAGGAAGCCTTAGAGCAACTGGTCACTCTCCTTATAACCCCACCTGTCCTAGAATATCCTGATTTCAACCTACCTTTCACACTGCATACAGACGCCTCAGACCAGGGCCTGGGGGCTGTCCTCTATCAGCGCCAGAATGGAAAGCTGAGAGTCATTGGCTATGGCTCAAGGACTTTGACACCGGCTGAACGTAACTACCACCTGCACAGTGGAAAACTGGAGTTCCTCGCATTGAAGTGGGCTGTGTGTGAAAAGTTCCGGGACTACCTGTACTACGCTCCCCATTTCACTGTGTACACAGACAACAACCCCCTGACCTATATCATGAGTACAGCTAAACTCAACGCTGTTGGTCATCGGTGGGTGGGAGAACTCTCAGATTTCCGGTTCAACATCAGGTACAGGCCTGGAAAATCAAATGTGGATGCAGACACACTGTCTCGCCTCCCCCTGGACATGGAAAAATATGAGGTGGCTTGTACAGAGGAGCTCTCGAATGAGGCAGTGCGTGCTACATGGGATGGGAGTCAGGCAGCAGAACAGAAGGATGTGGCCTGAGTTGCAGCACTTAACGTGTTCCCCGGATCCTACCCCGCAACCTCATTTTCACCTGCCAGCTATCAGCCATGATGATCTTGTTAAGGCTCAAAGAGAGGATCAAGCCATAGGCAAGATTATTGAGTTAAAGGAGTCAAATACCAAACTGACAGATGACATACACCAAACTGTAAGTGGAGCCACCCGAAAGCTGCTGCATGAGTGGAGTAAGTTGCAACTTGAAGACGGCCTCCTTTACAGAAGGACGAACCAGCAAAAGCAGTTAGTCCTCCCTCTGAAACACAGGCCGTTAGCTCTGAAGTACCTCCACAATGAGATGGGTCATGTAGGCACAGAAAGAGTGCTCCATCTTGCTCGGGAAAGATTTTACTGGCCCTTTATGGCTAAAGAAATTGAAGACTATGTCACCCGAAAATGTCCCTGTATCAGGTCTAAGAAACCCACGACACACACTCGAGCTCCTATGGGTAGCATTACATCTAACTTCCCTTAAGAGCTTGTGTGTATTGACTACTTGCATCTGGAAACCAGTTGTGGGGGATATGAATATATTCTAGTAGTGATTGATCATTTCACTAGATTTGCCCAGACATACCCCACGAAGAACAAGAGCGGGAAAACAGCTGCTGAGCGCATCTTCAATGATTTCATACCCCGGTTTGGATATCCATCCAAACTGCATCATGACCAGGGTCATGAATTTGAGAACAAACTGTTCCAATCATTACAGCGGCTGTCAGGGGTTGGCCACTCGAGGACGTCGCCTTACCACCCACAAGGCAACCCAGCTGAGCGGTTGAACCGCACCATCCTCCAGATGTTAAGAACATTGACTGATAGTGAGAAACTGCGGTGGAAAGATCACCTCCCGCATGTGATACACGCATACAATTGTACCAGACATGAATCAACCAGCTACTCACCGTTTTTCCTCCTCTACGGCCGTCACCCACATCTCCCAGTCGACTTGCTGTTTGGAACCATACTCACCTAGAGGATTTGCAGAGAAATGGGCTAAGAAGATGTCAGAAGCCTATCGCATTGCCGGCGAGAATAGCAAAAAGTCCAGTGCAAGGGGAAAAGTGACATATGACAAGAAAGCAAGAGGGGTTGTACTGCAACCAGGGGACAGAGTTCTGGTCCGGAACCTCAGTGAACGTAGAGGACCAGGAAAATTAAGGGCATACTGGGAGAAGACTATATACATAGTCGAACGTCAACTTGCTGAGAACCCAGTGTACGTTGTCCGCCCTGAAACTGGAGACAAACAGAAAAGCAGGACACTGCACCGCAATCTCCTGTTGCTGGTGAACAACTTACCTGTCGATATCACTCCACCTGACACCAGACCTATTCCTGAGAAGAAAACACATAACAGACAAAACCAAGAGAGAATGACAGAAACTCAAAGACAAGCAGACACGAGTGATGACAGTGAAAATGATTCAGATGATGATTCTGGCTCGGGATACTGGTTAAGGAGACCGACCGAAAGGACAGAGAAAAGACCTGTTACTTACCAGGAGCAACTCACCATGTATCCAGGGATGCGGGGGTCAGAACCAGCACCTGTAAGGAGAGAAAGTCATACTGTACCTGAACACTTACCAAATCCTACTGAGGAGAGACACGACGCTGATGAAAACCTACTTTTACTCACTGGACCTGTGGAAGGGGAGGAAAACAATGGACGCCAAGACTCTGACCCAGAAGCTCGACCTTTGACCCCTCCTGTAGAGCACACTCCATCAGAGGTTAGAAGGTCCACTCATGAGAGAAGGCCACGACATTTTCTCACATATGAGTCATTAGGAGAACCATCAGTCCAGTCACACGCCACAGTTAACTCAGTGACCGGATACACAGCACCCTATATACCTGTCATAGAGGCACATCATCACCCTACACCTGCACACTCACTCTTTCCATACATCCCGCCTCTTTTTATGCCATATTCACACCCACTTCTGTACTCCCAGACACCATACATGCCGTACACTTACCAAGCACCAGCCACATACATTCCACCTACCATGCTCGTTTGTTGAAGAGAGGTTTGAGAATCAAGTTTAAGAGTTGAAAATGTTAAACGGTTTTGAGGTAAAGATTTTTGGAAATGTCAGGAGCCATTCTTTTCTGTCAGGGAGCGTGTGATACCCACTAAAGTGTTATCACATTTGTGGTCATTTCTGTAATTTTATAATTAATGTTTTGAATATTTGTTCAGTAATCAACCTGTTTCCGCCATCCTTGTACTAATATATTTTATTAGATGTCAGGAGAAATTGTGGAGTTGCCAGCAGGGGGGCAGTGTGGCGCTTATTGTGCTCTGGGGGGGTTTTACGTCAGTTTGGTCCGCTTTGCAACCTTTCCTCTTTCTGCTGAGCGAGATAAAAAAAACAGATGCAGAGTTTGCCCGTCTCATTCATTTCTCCTGTTTCTAGGTTGGTGGAATACAAAATGAAGCTAAATAGCTGAAGAATAATATGTTGACATGTTGCTGAGTGTTTTTGATGTCCACTTATGGTGCTGTTTTGTGAATGTGTGGACATATATGTGTGTACAGTAGTGACTGCATTTTCGCGCCTAATAACCTAGTAGCCTGTTGCTACCAAAGTTATGTCAGAGACATAATAATAAAAAAACAGACGCAGAGTTTGCCCGTCTCATTCATTTCTCCTGTTTCTAGAGAGAGCATATAAGCTGTTTACATGGTGCCAGCCAGTACCTGTAACAAAAACGTTTGATGGTTCTGTGGTCACGCCCCAATATCTTAGCAATTTCAAGAGTGCTGCATCCCTCTGAAAGATTTTTTACAATTTTTGACTTTTCAGAGTCCGTTAAATCTCTTTTTTGGCCCATTTTTCCTGAGGAAGAGAAGCTGCCTAATAATTATGCACACCTTGATATATAGTGTTGATCTCCTTAGGCCACACCCTCACTCATTACACAAATACACATCACCTGGTATGCTTAAATCCAATAAGCACTCAAGTTTATACAGCTTGAAGTTGGAAAATATGCATAAAAATTATGATATGGCCAAAATACTCACTTGCCTAATAATTGTGCACACAGTGTATATCTATTGGTATATAATATATTGGTATATATAATAATATACCAAATACTAATAAAAATAAAATAAAAATGTAGATTGAGTAATGAAGCTGTGGAAGTGGCTCTGGCTATGTCAAATGTGTCAAAAATCCACCTACAAAATACTTTGGGTCTGTGTGATGCTACTGTAGGTGCGCACACAGTGCATGATTGCAAACTTTGGAAAACTAATAACTGCTTGGTAATAATACCAGGTTTTTTGAAAGCGGTGTTAAAATAGCTGGAATGTCATGTGATCTGTTGAGCTGTTCCATGAACATGTAGCAAGAACAGTTGCAGGGCAGGCAGTTGTGTGGTGTATACACTATGATAAAACATTCAAACAAAAGGTGAACATTACATTAATATTACCAGGCCAGACCATTTACCAATCTATCTGGCCATAGAACAGTAATGCAACCACACATCTTGCCATGTCCCACCACAGCCTACTGTTCACTCACTCACTGCTCACTAAACAGGATAAGATGCCAAAAAGGAACTACAGTAAATGTATAGACATGTAGTGCCTGTGTTCCTCTTGATAATTCCGCAACAAGTCCCACCAATGCCAGTGAATCAATCAATCAATCAATCAAATTTTATTTGTATAGCCCAAAGTCGCAAAATACATTTTGCCTCGGAGGGCTTCACAATCTGTACAGGGAGTGACACCCTCTGTCCTTAGACCCTCGGTTCGAGTGAGGAAAAACTTGCCCACAAAAAACCCTTTTAACAGGGAAAAAAGTGGAAGAAACCTCAGGAAGAGCCACAGAGGAGGGATCCCTCTCCCAGGACGGACAGACGTGCAATAGATGTCACGTGTACAGTCAACAAGTCAACAGAAACATTTTGTGTAATTACAATGAAAAATGACAATGGATTACAATGAATGATAAAATGATTACAGTAGCAGTGGAACCTGTGATAGAGATAGAGAGACACAGATGCACAGCAGCAGCAAATCATTAACTAAGTTACTATAAACTGTAATGGAGATCTGGTAACATTAATGACAGTAATAATATATGTAGTGGACGTCATGCAGGACCACAGCAGCAGTCACGATCCACGAGAACCTGCTGGACGAAAGAGCACAGAAACTCCGGGGAAGAAGTTTAGTTAGTAAGATGCATTAATGTACATGTATGACAGACATGTATGTTTACAGATGGTGGTGGTGATGGTGAGAGAGAGAGAGGGTTTTCAGTAAAGGGAGATGTGACTGCATCTTCAACCAATACCATGCCTGGCTAGGCATAACCCTGAAAGGAGGAGTCCCCCGGCAGTATAGTCCTATAGCAGCATAACTAAGGGATGACCTGAGCCAGCCCTAACTATAAGCTCTATCAAAAAGGAAAGTCTTAAGTTTACTCTTAAAAGTGTTGACCTGTCTGCCTCCCGAACCCAAAATGGTAGTTTGTTCCACAGAAGAGGAGCTTGATAGCTGAAAGCTCTGGCTCCCAATCTACTTTTGGAAACTATAGGAACTACAAGGAACCCAGCATTCTGAGAGCGCAGTGTTCTAGAGGGGTAGTAAGGTACTATAAGCTCTTTTAGATATGATGGTGCCTGACCATGAAGAGCTTTGTGTGTAAGGAGAAGAATTTTAAATTCTATTCTAGATTTAACAGGTAGCCAATGCAAGGAAGCCAAAATGGGAGAGATGTGATCTCTGATCTTGGTTCCTGTCAGAACACGTGCAGCAGCATTCTGAATTAGCTGCAAAGTCCTAAGAGACTTATTGGAGCAGCCTGATAACAATGAGTTACAATAGTCCAGCCTAGAAGTAACAAATGCGTGGACTAGTTTTTCTGCATCTGCTTGAGATACAATGCGTCTGATTTTGGCAATGTTACGTAAATGGAAGAATGCAGTCCTTGAAATTTGTTTTATGTGGACATTAAAGGACAAATCCTGATCAAAAACAACTCCAAGATTCTTTACGGTGGAGCTGGAGGCCAGGGTGATCCCATCTAAGGTAACTAAGTCTCTAGAGAGAGAGTCTCTGATGTTTTTGGGTCCAGTTACAAGAACTTCAGTTTTGTCTGAATTTAACATCAGAAAATTGAAGGTCATCCAACTTTTTATATCTTTAAGGCATGCTTGGAGTTTAGTTAATTGATTGGTTTCATCAGGCTTGATCGATAAATATAATTGGGTGTCGTCGGCATAACAATGAAAATTAACGGAGTGATTCCTAATAATGTTCCCTAGAGGAAGCATATATAAACTGAATAGAAGTGGTCCGAGTACAGAACCTTGTGGGACTCCATGACAAACTTTGGTATGCATTGAGGATTCATCATTGACAAGAACAAACTGAGAACGATCTAAAAATAAGACTTAAACCAGCTTAGGGCGGTTCCTTTGATGCCAATTTGATGTTCCAGTCTCTGTAAAAGAATTTGATGGTCAATGGTGTCAAATGCGGCACTAAGATCTAACAAAGATCGAAGCGATATGCCCATTAGATTATCATTATTGTTATGGAATTTTCTATCCTTAGGTTACACGAGGTCACGTGTGGGCCTTGAGGTCCTCAGCAGTAGTAGTTGTTTGGCTTTGTTTGAGAACAGTAGGTTCCAGTCTATCTCAAACACTGTGGTGACCAGAGTCGAAGGAACTGAATGTTGCCTTCCTAGACATAATAGATAGCTTGTTGTTGATGTTCCATTAACATAAACAGACAACAGTGTCTCCAGACTAGAATGTGCTGACAGTAACACTAACATGGGTAAAAACATTCTCTTTGACTAATTCTGGGCGTATAGTATTTGGGGTGTTCTGTAGGGGTTTAAAGTCTATCCACCAGCATGAGTTACTTTGAGAGTGTCTCTAATTCTCCTTGGCCAAGCGTCAATAAACATCAGTAGAAATGTCAAACCATTTTATGCTTTGTACTGGTACATCATTTATTGTTAGCTAAAATCAACATCATTTGTCTTATAGTCTTACATTTAATATCTTTGATCATGTTAGCTGTAGAGATGTGAAACTCTGATCCTTTTATGGACTTTTTCTGAGTCACTCACTAAACAGATCCGGATCTTACGATCCATTTGAGTCATTTGTCCATAAACATATAAATTCTACCAGTGAAACACTGCCCGCCTGTCTTAGACTACAAATAGGCTAAATCAATTCAAATTTGAGAGCTATTATACGAGGAGGGCAGTCTACTGTTTGTGCATTTGAAATTTTGATGCAGGAAATAAAACTTTGCATTTTCATCTTATTAAAAATTCTCTAACATTAACTATGAGGCTGTAAGTAGTTCACAATGTTTTTATTTAGCTGGCATTATATTCAGCTGACACAAATACAGTATTATATTCTCATATCTCACAGTCAGCATCACTCATTCAACTGTAAATACAGTAAATGACATCATAGAAATGTGGCGAATATAACTCTATTATATATATATACATATAAATATAATAAATAATATAATATAATCATATAATATATGAATATAAATAATTATTGACGACAGATTATGCTAACACATAATGCTGCTCCTCTCACAGTGTTTAGGCTATATTAGCCTAGCCTCTAATGTTTATTAACACTTAATTGTGTTAAATCAAGTGCAGCAAACAAGAGCATTATTATTAACGACATATAATGCTGCAGTTAAAATGACGTTGATTCCATTAATTACGTTACGTCCCTCTTACATTGTTTTCAGCCTATGAGCTATATTAGCTTCAGCTACGTAAAACAAGTGTTTGTGTTTTAAATAAAGTTTCTATCATCTTGTTTATTGCTGTATTTATCTTCTTACATTTGACTGGGGGAAGTCTTTGTGACGACACAACTCCGTGAAGTCCATCCGAGTCTGAATCTCCCTCGTTTCACGCTGTACGGAGGAAAAGATCCAGTCGACTCGGTTGGATCGGTGAGCCGATCCGCGGTCTTCTGATTCTTTTGAGTCTCTGGTGTTTCCAGCTCTTACTCGTGCAGGATAGATCTGAATCTAAATCCGGGTCTGTGCTACTGAGTCTGAGTCTGCAGGAAGTTACACTGGTCCGCTGTCAGCTCATCTGAGTCTGAACTCCCAAAGCTATTGCTGCTTATTGTCAATGATAGTAGCAGGATTTCTGGCAGCTACTTGGGCAGATGGACTGGGACATGTTGTAATGAGATTGTACAGGTTAAAAGGAGAGTACTGAATGAAGCAATTTATCATTTTAATTTGTATATGTGGCCCGGTGTTAGGCGGGTGTAGGACAGTAAGGATCCAGGTTAATGGAGACCACTACATTACAGCATAAGATATCAGAGGCTCCTGAACACTTTCTTCCCTCCTGACCTCACCATTGAATATTGATTTCAGCAATTTTTTTCACAACAATTATTATCATTGTACCATGCACTGCATGCAGCAGCACACTCTACCATCACATGTACAAATCATTTGCCAGCATCACATAAAATATGAATTAATTAAATTTGCAACCCTCTGCATGCACAGTTCATTGTCCCACTACATCTGCAGCTCACAAAAGACTATACAAGACGTGCTTTATGTATGTATATTTATATGTACTGAGACCAAAGTGGGGTCATAAGGACCATGTTTTTTTTTTCTTGTTGCTAAAAGGAAATTGAGTATAATGTAAAGGTCAACTCATGTTTTTTCATTTCCATGAATTAACAATTATGATATACTAAAATGTTTCTGTCAGCACATATTTCCATTTTATTCCTGTCAATTCCTATAAATTCCCATGTAATGTTGTGATTGACAAAAATGTCACATAAGTTTTATCAGCTCGTAGTCTTAATACTGCCCTGAAGGGTTGCAGATGTAAATGCTTCCTAACTTCATCATATCATTAACATCGTAGATATCATTTATGTAGTTATTTATGGATTAGTCCACCCACTACTCTCAGTGACAGCAGTAAATATACTGTCCGTCAGTCTGGTGCTATAAGTTGTTATTCTGCCTGGTCTTAGAGTTAAAATAGTCTACATAGCTGTATGCTATGTTGTGTAGTGTTGTCAATATTGAAATCTTCACTCCCAAACACAACTTTCTAATAATTAATGATGCAACACAACGGCCTTGTCCATAAATTTATGAGATCCTGGTGTTCATTGTCCATAACTAACATAATGTTCGCAAGTTTATATGTAGAAACTCAATAAAGCAAATCTTCTGTCCTTTTGTTTCACCGGGCACGGATGCCTGCATTCTGTATGTGCTGTGGCAGCCAGAGGGATGCACAGCCGTTCTAGTCAATGTTTCAAACCCCACCGGCCCCTCAGCGGTCCGGTTCAGAAGCATCCCAGAAGCGGGTCTCCACTCGGCTCCACAGTGAATATACGGCTGTTCTATTTTTGAGCGACGCCGCGAGCAGCCCGTGTCAATCAGCACAAAGCAGCTCGAGCTGGCTGTCTTTTACTACAGTTTGTAAACTTTGAAAGGTTCCTGTCTTCACTTCCCTCCAGTGCTCTGAAAGCATGTAGAGCTCCAGTTTTGCATGTTCATATTGTGAACTCATTACCCTGAGCTGAGCTGGATGCATCTCACACACACACACACACACACACACACACACACACACACAAGCTGATGTAATGAGTGCTCCTCTCCTGTAATGCGTTTGTAGCTCCTCCTTTTCTCTGTCTGCTGAGTTATGCTCAGGGCGGATTCATACACTTGCACACACAAGCACAAAATGTCTTTTTCCATCTCCATCTTGCCCTGTTTTTTTCTTACTCACACACACACATCCATTTTCACAATTGACATCCTCCTTTTTTCACAGTCACACTCTCCTCTCATGGCATTTTGGACAATCACAGTGGCCAAAGTCCTGACCTGGTTTAGAAGGGCCGGCCCCCTACAGTGCTGGGCCTGCAGCGGCTGGGGCTATTTTTGTCCATCTCTCTGAACAGAATGCATAAAACAGTTCTGAGTCTGACAGCACAAACACTTGTAATTGTTGTATTTACAGATCCTCCCCTGTGTTGATGAGAGTTTTCCAATCAGTTGATATTTTGAACTGAAAAATGACTTTCAGCAGGGTGCTGCTAATCTAATGCATGCTCTGTTGACCTATCAGGGTCGTTTTTCTGGAGGCATCCAGGCCTGAAATGAAGAGCACCTCTGCTTACATCAGAAGAAATTATTAAGTTTTAATGGAATAGAATATTTATAGCTTATGAAACTTCATGGAAAACAAGCAGCAGTGCTTTGCCACACATTTAATGAGTTGGGTGATTCCTTAAACTGTCATCTAGTAACTAATGAGATTAGATGTGTGAAATTAATTCTCCAGAGCACCATGTTGCAATATATGGAGGGGGTGTAAAGATGAACAGATATTAGAAAACAGACAACAATGAGATATTTGATTACAACAATGCATGTACAGATTCAGTCCAGATTCTGCATGAAATTGAGTCCATAAGTCCATACAGCAAGCCAACTATATTTATCATTCAGAACATACGTAGGTCCGTCAGAGCTCTTAATTAACCAAATTTAAGGGACACTTTTCAAAATTGTATGTCTTTAAGGTGTATAACATTTAGGGGCTCTATTTACAGAAGACAGCAGAAAAGGAATATAATATGAATAACTCTTTTATTAGCGTGTCAATAGTGTGTCATGTCTACAGACGCCATGAGTCAATGGAGTCTGCATTGTTGAACTGCCATGTTTCTACAGTAGCCCAGAGTAGACACACTGACTCTAAATAGGGTATTTGGTATTTTGTTTCGGGGCATCAAGAGTGTTGGAATCTGCAATTACACACATGATGCAACTAAATCCTTCATGCTTATCTTTCAATGTAAAATATTTATTTATGAAATATGTATTTTTTAATTTATTGCATTATAGCATCTGTATGTGTTATAAAGTCCTTTGTCATGGCCATTTTACCATAAGCTCCATGGTCTTCCACCACTTGTGCAGTCTGCAGAGTCTTATTTTGCCTGGTGTCCATGAAAAAATCTTCTTATAAACAACTTACAGAAACTTGATGCTCTACTTCACCTGCTTTATAACACGGTCAGAATGTATATTGATCCAAAACTCTGCTGACTTCTGCGTATAATCTAGCACAATGCTTATCCACACTATTTCCTGTGCCCATGTACATTCAAGCACTGCCTTATGGTGTTACCATACCTGTAGTAAACTGCAACAAACGGTAACTAGAAACATAACCTTAGCTTCATCCACTGTTCAACACATAGATTGATTTTATACAAAAATAATATCACTACATAAATAACACGTCATAACAACATATATTAGTGGTCTTACATCCATCTTTCTAGTAGAATGGTGCCTTGTGTTTGATGGAAAGATAGCTCTACAATAGATTGAGGAATGGAGGACAGTTCATGTACACACCTACTGTAGCAGATTGCTGCTGGACAGACTGTCCCCAAGGCTCACTGACACACACACACACACACACACACACACACACACACACACACACACACACTGTTGCAAACTGTTGCAAACTGTTGCAAGACTACAGCACACCTTGTGCCCTTAATACATACAGATCCAGTACATTTTCAGCAGCAGTGTTCAGTCTCTTGTCTGTGGATTAGGTCCAGACTTGTTCATGTTGACTAATCAGCTCTCAGTGTGACTGTCAGATGTGGACAGCTCAGAGAAAAGCCTCTTTCCGATGTGAATCTTTAACATAGCTGTTGTCATCTATTAGTAGTGATTTTGACACATTGTACATGAAACCATGACAGGACTGTTAGGGAGTTTGTCATATTTGGTCTCTAGTGCAAAGGAGGGATAGCTCAAGGGATGGTCAATGATGGGTATGAAATTTTGTACAGATTTTTATCTTCTCATTCAATGTTGTGTCTTTATTTTTATTACTTTGTACATTGTAGATCATCACTGAAGACATCAAAACCATGAAAATAGGACATATGGAACATGGTAAACAGAAAAGTGTCAACAAAGCTTCAACAAATCTCCATATCATGGAAATAAAGGATAGTCAAGCAAAGACATGAACGTTGGCAGGAACACTTTCCTGTTCTGAAGACAGAAATAACTTAATTCTGATTTACGAACATTTCAACATTTCCCTCTTGTCACAGATCAACCATTCATAATGGTTTATCTGGCCTCCAGAAGTGGATTGACAATAAGATGTTACACTGAAATAAGTAACAAAGGCCTTTGCGGAAGTGGAAGTGGAAATCATTCAGAAAGCCAGTCTTCAAATAAATGAAATGTATAAAATGTACATTTTTTTTTCCCGCAAAAGTTACAACCCAAATTCGACGCCAAAGGCAGAAAACACTGTTCTTTAACTGCACAAAACACCTCGTTTGTAATCCATCTTTTTCTTCCATTATTGTCTTTGTCCCTAACACAGCAAAACCTCCAGCTGAGTGACAATTGCACCCACTGAAACCCAGTGAATCTACCTTGGTCTGTCATTTCTTCGCTAATGCCATAACAAAGCATGCGATTGTTCAGTTGTTGACAGCAAGAAGCAACACAAGTCATCTTCCCACATCTGAAACCATCATGTCTCAGCTTCCTAAATACAAATCTGGATTCAAAAATGTAAAAAAAAAAAGACAGGACAAAGAGAGAGAGTCAGGATATTACCTGATTTTTTTTCATCTGAGTGGTTAGTCCATAGGCTACTCTTGCTCCTATAACAGAGCCTGATGTAAAAGGGAATGGTGGATCAGAATCAGAATCAGAATCACTTTTATTCGCCAGGTATGTGAACACACATGAGGAATTTGACTTCACTTTGCTCTCTTTGTACAAACAGACATAAAAAAAACGTAGACATAAACAAGAACAAAGACAAAGCTATGTACATGTGAAAAGGTAAATAGGTAAATATATATATGCATAAATATCTGTGTGTATAGACAAGGATTTTTTTTCTTTTTGGTGCAATGGTGCATAGTGCAAGGATGAAATAATAAATATAAATATACAGTGTGCACAGTCTTGTTATATGCTATTGTTACTTTTTTAAACTTGATTATATCATAACTACTCTTTTCCTACTTTTCCACACATTCCTTCAGATAGTATATGTTTTCTCAACATAAGCTAAATTTTCCGTAATGCTTTTTTGTTGCTAGTTATGAATGATCATGATTGTCAATACAAATTTGACCCCCCCAAAAATGCAGCCCTGTTGCCCCATCCCCATACCTACCAATGAACCAGCCCTATTACCAATTCAAAAACTCAGTGAGCAGCATTTAGTTTTGTTGAATAACATGTCAGTTGCAGGGGTTTGTGTGAATTTCTTTCTTTATTATTATGAAAAAAGAAAAATGATGAAATCCTTTTCAATGATATTATTTTTCCACACAATCATCATTATGTGAATAAAAACAGCATATACTCTGTAGCGGATGCCGGATTGTTCACTCTTGACTTAGTCTCTGTGTACTAAGAGGTAGTCTGTCTTCAGTCTGTAAGTAGCAGTTCAATGTTGGAATAATACCTTTTATATCTGTTCAAAAATGTTATATTACAAAGTTATATAATTCTAGTTTATGCTGAATGTTGCACGTGTGTTCACAGTGTCATTAGTGCTATTATATTTTCACAGCTCATTGTAAATATTACAATATTAGCTTCTGGAGGTGTGGTTCCATGAATGCACAGTCAAATGTTTGGACACAGCTTCTCATTCAATAGTTTTTTTTAAATTCATTTTCTACACAAAGAAAAATCTGTTTCATATTTTAGATTCTTTGATGTAGCCACCTTTTGCTTTGATGGCAGCTCTGCACGATCTTGACATTCTTCAGCTTCATCCAGCCATCCAGCCACACTAGATATATATATAAAATGAAGTATATATATATTAAGTTTGCTCTTAAAAATATGGACATTCTCTGATGCCCTCAGGTCTTCAGGGAGGCTGTTCCACAAGCGTGGACCACAGTGAGAAAATGACGCCTCACCGTGGGTTTTCGTTCTGACTTTTGGTATTATTAAAAGGCCACTCCCAGAAGACCTGAGGGTCCTCGAGGGTTCATAGGGTAAAAGTAAATCAGATAAATAGGCTGGACTAAGACCAATAAGAGATTTATAAACCAGTTTTCAGAATCTTAAAATCGATTCTGAAAACTGGTTACAGGCAGCCAATGCAGAGTGATTCTACAAGTAATAAAAGCATGCATTAATATCTCTGTATTGGCTTGAGAGAGAAAAAAACTCCCAGGTTTTTAACTTGTTGATAAGGTTTTAAATTCAGTGCTTGTAGTTTCAAATTTAGTTTCTCTCTCTGTGCTTCAGTACCAATAATTAAAACTTTGGTTTTGTCCTGGTTGAGAAAAAAATGTCTGCCATCCAGGGCAGGAATTTGGCCTTGTGCCCTTGAAAAAAATATCTGCCCTAAGGCCACGGTGGCCTTGATGCCCCGCCCGCACTGCCCCAGTTCGTTTTGCAGTTTTCTAGTCTGCCTCTTTCCTGTTAACACAACTTTGACACCTGCGTCTTTTGAGGGAAAAAAAGCGTCTTTTGATGACATTCATCATCAGTGGTGGGTTTGATTCGAGCCTGGCATGAACCGCTCGGACAGGCTATAATGACAGTTCGACACCAATCTATGACCTGCCAAGGAGACTTCATCAAAGGCATCCCCCCACCCCCACCCTCTTGTGTCCGCATCCGCGAGGCTGTGACGTTGGGTCTGAGACTGAACTGAAGAGAGGGAAAAAGTCACCGGGACTGAGGTAAGACAGTGTGTTAAATTAGCGAACGAATAAAATAGGAATTTCAACATATAAATTAGTTAACGTTAAGTTAAATTGCTTGTACAGTAACGTTATATCACTACAACGTTGACCCAGTTTTAACGTGCCGACCATAGCCTAGCCTGTAATATTAACGTCAACAAACGCTTGCTAGCTTGCTGTCAAGTTTTTCCTTTGTCGAGCTGCTTGTTCCTGCCGTAATGTGTAATTTTTATGTATTTATGATCTTGGTGTTGCTACTTGGGTAAGTTACAGTTGGTTGATGTGTGCTGGCTGTTCATAGTCGCTTTACATAATCTATGTTTGCAATAGTGACATTCAGTAGAAACGGGCAGGAAAGTTGGGAGAAAGGATGTAATGATGCAACATAGGTTGGGGTGATTGTAATTAAGCTTCCAGTTAATCAAAAGTATGAAGAACTAATTATTAATTTCTTTCTTTGTGTTCCATATTTTTTAAAGTATTGCAGAGCCAACAACATGTGATGCTGATGGGGTTTTGGAGGCCATAATGCAAAAGTGTGCAGAAAACGACCTCGATCTGAGTGGCTGCTTGACTGCAACAGCAGCTGATGGAGCAGCCATCAACTTTGGAAGGACAAATGGTGTCAATGCATTTCAATGTTTTGCAAATTGACTTACTCTTAACGTGACAGATATATAATATTTCAGATCTCTTGACATGAGAGTGCTATTTTTAAAAATAAAAAGTCAAATGTTTTCTTTGTTGTCTATTTAGTTTATTTTATCTCATAATTTTCCTTGATTGAGAAATCGGTCTGGGCTCTTATGGGTTAATCAGTAGCCTATATGCTAGTATATGTTTCCAGTACCGTTTACAGTCAAACATTTTGATGCACTGTAGGCTCAATTTTGATCAATCAAAAATCTGTGTAGTAGTTTTTTGAGGACAGTCTGAAGATGCTCTTGCCTGAAGATGCTCTTGCACATTTGGTGTCAATTGAGCAAAAATTGTGGGTGGAGATTGGTTTAATAAGTTTTACAGTTTTTCAAGTGAGTGATGTACTTCATAATTTCCTGTGTACTTCAGTTCAGTTGCTTTTATTGTCCCCTAAAGTAAACTTGGCTTACAGACAGACAGGTTAAAAAATAGACAACTATAAAAACATATAATAAAAAAACATAATCACTGTTGTGGAGAAATTGCTGGAATCAATGGTCAATGGTGAGGTCAGGAATGAAGAAAGTGTTCAGAAGCCTTTGATGTCTTATGCTGTGTTATTTATTGTCGCTTGATCAAGGAGAATTAGAGACACTCTCATAGTGCATCAGAAGTGCCTGAGTCGGTCTCACATTCTGCCCAACTCATGCTGGTGGATAGACTCTAAACCTCAAGATAACACCACAAATACTATACGCCCCAAATGAGACAAAGAGAATGTTTCTACCAAGAACAGTGTTATTGTCAGCATATTCTAGTCTGGAGACACAGATGTCTGTTTATGTCAACGGCCAGCTATCTATTATGTCTAAGCAGGCAGCAAGAGTCTCTTCGACCCTGGCCACCACAGTGTTGAGATAGACTGGCACCTACTGCTCCCAGTCAAAGCCAAACAATTAGTACTGCCGAGGACCTCAAGGCCCACACATGACCTCGTGTAACCTAAGGATAGAAAATTCCATAACAATCACATGTAAAAACAAGACAAGACAAATCACAAGCAACAATCAGATTGATACGGTTCATTTTGTATTCTTTTTAGATATGTTCAATATTTTCTTATCTTCAGACATAAAAAAGTATAGGAGATGTTTCTTTACCTGCTTGACAGTTTCGACTGAGACTCCAATCTTCCACAGAAGCGTCATTAGTCCTTAAATTAAATTCATTATGGATGTGGACTTAAAATCATTGTTTTATTTTATGGCTTTTGGCCTTTGTGCCCTCAAAAAATTGACAACACAAAAGGCCAAGTGGCCTTGCCCCTAAAATGACGAAATTCCAGGCCTGCTGCCATCCATAATTTTATGTCTAGAATGCAGTTAAAAAGGGCATCTATTGGCCCTGAGTCATCAGGAGATGTGGCAATGTAAACCTGTGTGTCATCAGTGTAGCTATGGAAATTAATGCCATGTCTCCTGGTGACATCGCCAAGCGGCAGCATATAAAGGTTAGAAAGAGTAGGTCCTAAAATTGAGCCTTGGGGAACACCATGATTCATTTTAGAACTATTGAACACTACTACTAATGAACAGTCACCTATACTTACTTAACTTAAATTCTCTGTCATTGAGATCAGATTTGAACGAGTTAAAAACAGTACCAGAGATGCCAATCAAACTAGTCTACCTAAAAGAACTGAATCATCTACTGTATCAAAGGCTGCAGTTAAATCAAGTAACACCAAGATACAAGGTTTTTTCATGTCCATATTGCATCTGAGATCATTTACAACCTTTACTAGTGCCGTCTCAGTGCTGTGATTGGCCCTAAAACCAGATTGAAACTTTTCAAAAATGTTGTTAGAGTTCATATAATCATTTAACTGATTAAAAACATGCTTCTCTAAAATTTTCCTTAAAAATGGCAAGTTGGATACTGTTCTGTTGTTTCTCTTCAAAAGAGGTTTAACCATGGCGGTCTTTAGGCTAGTAGGAAAAGTACCCATCTGAAGAGAATAATTCACAATTGTGAGCAACTGTTCTTCTAAAACACCATAAACTATTTTTAAAAAGGACGTAGCAATTAGATCTAAAATACATGTTGTAAGTTTTAGTTGGGGCATAACTTTACCAAGCATTTCAGCATCAACCAGGACAAATTTCTCCAGTGTTTCCTAACATAAAAGCAAAGGTTCTTGGGTGTTTTTATTCGTTGGCGAAATTGACGTAAATCCAATCAAATGGTGTCTATTTTGTTTCTGAAGTGGACTGCAAATTCCTCACATTTGATGTTCGTAGACAAAGTGCCCGGCTTCATGGGGTTATTCTGGTTGTCGGATATCAATTTTGAAAAGTGTGCTTGCTTATCCACTTTTAACTTTAATATTTAGTATGTCCACCTTTTGCAGCAGTTAAAGCAGCACATCTCTCTGGCATTGTGTCAATATATGAGAACTTCAACACTAATGTTAACCCATTTTATTGTTATTAAACCTTTATTTAACCAGGAAAGGTCCCATTGAGATTAAAAATCTCTTTTTCAAGGGAGTCCTGGCCAAGACAGAACAGCAGCACAAATGAAGAACAAGTCAAACCAAAACAGACACAAGACACACAGATAATATTACAACACATAGTGGTCTAAAAATGCTAAAAGTACAATACAAGTCATGAAATCAACAACAACAACATCACAACAACAACATCAACACCCATGCCTTCTGCAACTCAAGCCAAAGGCTTTCCTTTGAATGTACAATACATCTATCCAGTTTATTTTCCAACTCGCCCCAAATTTGCTCTATGGGTTTGAGCCAGTCCATTTCATTATTTCAGCAGATTCCTTCTGTCACAGGTAGTTCAGACAATAGTTAGAAGAATGTTTATGCTCATTGTCCTCTTGGAAAATAAATCCAGGCCTAATAAGATAACTCCAAGATGCTATTCTGTGTCTCACCAGAATATTGTGGTATACTTTCTTATCCATGATGCATCAATTTTCACTAAGTCACCTGTTCCTGAGGCTGAAATGGCCCCACACCATAATACTACCCCCTCTGTGTTTAACTGTTGGCTCATTTTTATACCTCTCCCCCTCCCTCCATCCAACATACACTCTTCACTTGCTGCCAAACTGTTCAAACTTCAAACAACACTTTATACCAATCTTCTTTTGTCCATTTCTTGTGTGCTTTTGTAAATCAGGTGTTTCACTCTATGTTTCTCTTTCAGTAATGCTTTCTTTGCTGCTATTCTGCCAACAAGTCCTTCTTCGCCCAGTTTCTGACACACACTTCTTGAAGACACTGTTGCACCATTAGTCATTGTGGCGTTGATCTCGTCACACAGTTCTCGTGAGGTCTGTCTTCGGTCCTTAAGACTGAGAATTTTGAGATGCTTCTTGTCTGTCAGAAAGTTTCTTTTTTCTACCTCTCCCCTTTGGTTCTGGTGTAAATTGGTGGCATCATGGCGGTCTAAAGTGTACTTTATATATATTTCATTCGTTTTATGGGTATTTTAATGACCAATTCAACAAATACAACTGAAACCTCTTAAATATGCCAAGTGTTCTAATAATCTTGGCCACCACTGTATATATAGTAATTAAAAGTGTAAATGTGATACCTTCTTAACACTTAACATCAGGTTGTGAACATTGTCATTGTGTGTGTGTGTGTGTGTGTGTGTGTGTGTGTGTGTGTGTGTCCTACATCCTTAGTGTTCTAACTGGGTCACACCAGAACCCAGCTGCAGTACTGCAATACTGGCTAAGACAGCGCACACACACGCACACACACCCACACACACAGTGGTAGAGATGTATAGCACAGTAGAGACATGTGACAAAGATCTTTAAAAGGGAAAAGACTGGAAACTGTGTGCATGTATATGTGTACTGGTGTGTGAATGTACGAGTGATGGCAACAAAGAGCAACTGGGGATGCGTTGTCATGGCAACCTTCTCGGCAGCCCGCCCACAAGTTTGTATGTCGGTCGGCATTACACAGTGAGGGAGGGAAAAAAACCACGGGTGCAGAGTGAGCCAGTATGTGATTGGTCACACCCCCTTGTCTTTGTGTGGTGCAAAGGATTGTGGGTAGCCCTTGACTGAATGCACAGTGTGTGTGAGTGAGGGAAAAATGGGGGGGGGGGGTTGTCGGCTGTGTGTGTGTGTGTGTGAGAGAGAGAGAGAGAGAGAGAGAGAGAGAGCGCATAGGGAGAACTATGCCTGTATGTGTGTGTGTGATAGAGAAGAGAGGGGAGGGGGAGGGGGAGGAGCAGAGTATGTGTGTTAGAGGAGCTAGTGTGTGTGTGTGTGTGTGAGAGAGAGCTGTGCTAACATAAGAAGCTGTACCAGGCTTTTTAACTGGATTCCATTTTTTATTAAGGGAGTGGATTACTACCAGCCAAGGTATGAGACTGCCTCACACACTGTCTGCCTCTATGTCCTCTTTCTGTGTGTGTGTGTGTGTGTGTGTGTGTGTGTGTCATTCTTTCATTAGCTTGCCTGTTAGCAGCAGCTGCTAGTTAGCATAGCAGCATAGCAGCATAGCAGCATAGCACAGCTCTGCAAAGAGAGAGGGAGACAGAGAAAGACACAGACAGGCGATAGCAGGATAGATGTAGACACACGGCAGGAACAGAGATAACTGAGGTTTATAGAAAGAAGAGAAATGGAGGGTAACAGGAATGGAGGGTGAGTGAGAGCGGGTGAAAGAGGGAGGGAGGGGGGAGTGCATGACAAAAGAAGGGGGTGTGGTTTAGTGCTTTGGACAAAGGAGGCTGGATGATTGTTTACTACCACTGCAGTGAGACATGGACCATCTATGATCCATCATTCTTCGTCTATTCTTCTGTTGCTCTCACTGTCTTCCCTTCTCTTTGTATTCTCTCACCACTCTGCTTACTTCACACAGATACTCCCCTCCTTTCCTCCTTTCTGTCCTTTACTCAGTATTTGCATCACAGTTCTTTACTAGTGCTCTTTACTCTCTCCTGATCTCTTGTATCATTTCTCTTCCTCCTTTCCTGAATCTCTCTCTCTCTCTCTCTCTTTCTCTCTTTCTGTCTTTCTCTGTCTATCTCTCTCTCTCTGTTTTTGAACAGTGTAGTAGTCATGGAGTTAGCAGTGCTACAAGCTAACGGCTGCTGCTACAAAATGGCTCTTCTTTCTGTCATGTGCAGCTCAGTCTTTACTGCTGGAAGTGGAACAGAAATAAGAGTGATGCAGATTCTGAGAAGCAATAGAAAAACTCAACAGTTCATGGTTTCACTTCACACTGATGATAGTAGTGCTGTGTTTCTGTATGTATGTGAGCTGGTTACCTTCTATGTAACTTTGTCCATTCTTCAGCAGCAGCCATAGTCATGGTAATAAACAGTGCTAGTAATAGAAGTAATAGAAGTAACAGCAGAATTTGTTTAACCGCAAATGCAGCAAGCAAATAGGCAAATATGGCAGCACTTTGAGAAACACACAAATGGTGGTAGTAGTGGTAAATAAAACAGCAGTCATAAATGTACTCGGTCTGCTGTGGTAGTGATCTGAGGCTGATGAGAATGTCATTAGTTTTGTATGTATTTGGTCAGAAACCAGATGAAATAAAATTTTGACCTGCTAGATGAAATTTAAGGGATCATCAGTTATTGAAATTTATCATAAGCAGTGGTGGACAGTAACGAAGTAGATTTACTTGAGTACTGTACTTAAGTACAGTTTTTGAGTATCTGTACTTTACTTGAGTATTATTTTGGGGGATACTTTTACTTTCACTCCACTACATTTGAAGGACAAATATTGTACTTTTTACTCCACTACATTTCTATTGATGCTCTCGTTACTCACTACTTTTGAGCTTACGTCAGCTGATTTTTTTTTTTTTTTAATTCTGAGAAAATAAACTGTTTGTCTTAGTCGTATTGCCGTACCTGTACTACGTCATGCCATACAATCTATACAGTGGATTATATCATGGCCTACAAAAACTCGTCTTCCAACCTGAAAAAGCACGTCGCAGTATGTAAGCTAGCTACTGACGTTAGCTAGCTTAATGTTTGTTAAATTGTAGATGAACATTTTAAACGTAATTGTATGAGCTTGTAGTATCATAGTATTTCGTGAGATTTTTTTTTTAATACTTTTGCTTAAGTAATTTTTTAAGCAAATACTTTAGTACTTTACTCAATCAATCAAATCAATCAAATTTTATTTGTATAGCCCAAAGTCGCAAAATACATTTTGCCTCGGAGGGCTTCACAGTCTGTACAGGGAGTGACACCCTCTGTCCTTAGACCCTCGGTTCGAGTGAGGAAAAACTTGCCCACAAAAAACCCTTTTAACAGGGAAAAAAAGTGGAAGAAACCTCAGGAAGAGCCACAGAGGAGGGATCCCTCTCCCAGGACGGACAGACGTGCAATAGATGTCACGTGTACAGTCAACAAGTCAACAGAAACATTTTGTGTAATTACAATGAAAAATGACAATGGATTACAATGAATGATAAAATGATTACAGTAGCAGTGGAACCTGTGATAGAGATAGAGAGACACAGATGCACAGCAGCAGCAAATCATTAACTAAGTTACTATAAACTGTAATGGAGATCTGGTAACATTAATGACAGTAATAATATATGTAGTGGACGTCATGCAGGACCACAGCAGCAGTCACGATCCACGAGAACCTGCTGGACAAAAGAGCACAGAAACTCCGGGGAAGAAGTTTAGTTAGTAAGATGCATTAATGTACATGTATGACAGACATGTATGTTTACAGATGGTGGTGGTGATGGTGAGAGAGAGAGAGAGAGAGAGAGAGAGAGAGAGAGAGGAGAGGGTTTTCAGTAAAGGGAGATGTGACTGCATCTTCAACCAATACCATGCCTGGCTAGGCATAACCCTGAAAGGAGGAGTCCCCCGGCAGTATAGTCCTATAGCAGCATAACTAAGGGATGACCTGAGCCAGCCCTAACTATAAGCTCTATCAAAAAGGAAAGTCTTAAGTTTACTCTTAAAAGTGTTGACCGTGTCTGCCTCCCGAACCCAAAATGGTAGTTTGTTCCACAGAAGAGGAGCTTGATAGCTGAAAGCTCTGGCTCCCAATCTACTTTTGGAAACTATAGGAACTACAAGGAACCCAGCATTCTGAGAGCGCAGTGTTCTAGAGGGGTAGTAAGGTACTATGAGCTCTTTTAGATATGATGGTGCCTGACCATGAAGAGCTTTGTATGTAAGGAGAAGAATTTTAAATTCTATTCTAGATTTAACAGGTAGCCAATGCAAGGAAGCCAAAATGGGAGAGATGTGATCTCTGATCTTGGTTCCTGTCAGAACACGTGCAGCAGCATTCTGAATTAGCTGCAAAGTCCTAAGAGACTTATTGGAGCAGCCTGATAACAATGAGTTACAATAGTCCAGCCTAGAAGTAACAAATGCGTGGACTAGTTTTTCTGCATCTGCTTGAGATACAATGCGTCTGATTTTGGCAATGTTGCGTAAATGGAAGAATGCAGTCCTTGAAATTTGTTTTATGTGGACATTAAAGGACAAATCCTGATCAAAAACAACTCCAAGATTCTTTGCGGTGGAGCTGGAGGCCAGGGTGATCCCATCTAAGGTAACTAAGTCTCTAGAGAGAGAGTCTCTGATGTTTTTGGGTCCAATTACAAGAACTTCAGTTTTGTCTGAATTTAACATCAGAAAATTGAAGGTCATCCAACTTTTTATATCTTTAAGGCATGCTTGGAGTTTAGTTAATTGATTGGTTTCATCAGGCTTGATCGATAAATATAATTGGGTGTCGTCGGCATAACAATGAAAATTAACGGAGTGATTCCTAATAATGTTCCCTAGAGGAAGCATATATAAACTGAATAGAAGTGGTCCGAGTACAGAACCTTGTGGGACTCCATGACAAACTTTGGTATGCATGGAGGATTCATCATTGACTAGAACAAACTGAGAACGATCTAAAAAATAAGACTTAAACCAGCTTAGGGCGGTTCCTTTGATGCCAATTTGATGTTCCAGTCTCTGTAAAAGAATTTGATGGTCAATGGTGTCAAATGCGGCACTAAGATCTAACAGGACAAGTACAGAGATGAGTCCTTTGTCTGATGCCATTAGGAGGTCGTTTGTAACTTTGACTAGTGCGGTCTCTGTGCTATGATGCACTCTAAATCCTGACTGAAAATCCTCATATAAACTGTTCTTATGGAGAAAGTCGCACAGCTGATTGGCTACAGCTTTCTCAAGTATCTTAGAGAGAAAGGGAAGGTTTGATATCGGTCTGTAATTGGCTAAAACCTCTGGGTCTAGAGTGGGCTTTTTAAGAAGAGGTTTAATTACAGCTACTTTAAAGGACTGTGGTACATATCCTGATAATAAAGACAGATTAATCATATCCAATAAAGAAGGGCTAACTAGAGGTAAAACATCCTTGACCAGCCTGGTTGGGGTGGGATCTAAGAGACAGGTTGACGACTTAGATGAAGAAATTATTGAAGTTATTTGATGAAGGTCGATTGGAGAAAAACAGTCTAAATATATATCAGGTTTTACAGCTGTTTCCAAACTTGCTGTATCAGAATGCAGATCAGTGCCTGTTGAGGGCAAGAGGTGATGAATTTTGTCTCTAATAGTTATAATTTTATCATTAAAGAAGCTCATGAAGTCATTGCTACTTAGACCTAAAGGAATGGATGGCTCAATAGAGCTGTGGCTCTCTGTTAGCCTGGCTACAGTGCTGAAGAGAAACCTGGGGTTGTTCTTATTTTCCTCTATTAATGAAGAGTAGTAGGCTGCTCTGGCACTACGGAGAGCCTTCCTGTATGTTTTAAGATTATCTTGCCAGGCTAAACGAGATTCTTCCAGTTTAGTGGCACGCCATTTGTGTTCAGATTTACGTGCCTCTTGCTTTAAGTTGCGAGTCTGCTGGCTATACCATGGTGCTAACCTCCTTTGTTTAATTATCTTCTTTTTCAGAGGTGCAATAGAGTCTAGAGTTGTTCGTAATGAGCCTGTAGTACTATCAACCAGATGATCTATTTGTGAGGGGCTAAAGGAAGCAGACAAGTCCTCTGCTACATTGAGACAAGTCATTGAATTCAATACTGAAGGAATCACTTCCTTAAATTTGGCTACAGCACTATCAGATAAACATCTGCTGTAGGAGTTTCTGCAGAAAGGCTTATAGTCCAGTAATATGAACTCAAAGGTTATTAAAAAATGGTCTGACAGAAGAGGATTCTGTGGAAAGACTATTAGATGATCAATTTCAATGCCATATGAGAGAACAAGATCAAGAGTGTGGTTCAGACAACTTAACTTACTTAAGTCATATTTTGACTAAGCTACTTTTACTTGTATTGGAGTAATATTTGACAAGGAGTATCTGTACTTTTACTCAAGTAGTGAAGTTGTGTACTCTGTCCACCTCTGATCATAAGGGAACGTAAACGACTGTAACAAGAGAGCAATCCATCCAACAGTCACAGACAGTCAAGTCAAAAGTTCAGTTCCAATTGAAATGGTGGACTGACAGAAAGACCAGCATTCAATAGGGACAATTTTGAGAACTTTGAATATGTCTTTGATGTCAGTCACAATAACCATCATATGATGAAACTGGCTCTTACCAACGCTTACCAACCTCAAAAATCAACACTAAACAGCACCTCAGATTAGAACCCACATAAATGAGTCT
Organism: Argyrosomus regius; assembly: GCA_946959425.1. Taxonomy (NCBI): domain Eukaryota; kingdom Metazoa; phylum Chordata; class Actinopteri; family Sciaenidae; genus Argyrosomus; species Argyrosomus regius. The sequence goes on along the minus strand of CAMPSB010000506.1, from coordinate 64,025 downwards.
CAACATCAAGTGGTCAGAGGAGACTGTGTGAATCAGACCTTCATGGTTGAATTACTGCAAAGAAACCACAAGTGAGGGAGACAACAAGAAGAAGAGAACTGAAACACAAGGAATAAACATTAGAACAGTGAAAATCTGGGTTTGATGAGTACTAATCTAAGATTTTTGGTTTGGACTGCCATGTCTTTGTGAGACGCAGAGAACGTGGCCGGATGATATCTGCATGTGTGGTTCCCACCATTAAGCATGGAGGAGGAGGTGTGATGGTGTGGGCGGTGATTTACTTATTCAAAATTCAAAGCACACCTAACCAGCATGGCTACCACAGCATTCTGCAGTGACATGCCATCCCATCTGGTCTGAGCTTAGTAGGACCATCATCTGTTTTTCAACAGGACAATGACCCAAAACACACCTCCAGACTATGTAAAGTGCTGCATTGCATGACTAAGGCTCACCTTACTCACATCCAGATCTCTCTACAGAGTTTATACTGTGTACTTATGTTACTCATAATATACTTTCCAACGTTTCTTTCCAATCTGATTCAATGTTTGTTATCTCTAATGATATTTTGGCTCTGTAACACTCAATGATTGATCTTTCAGGATTTGATGGTTTCCTTCTTCTAAAACTGTATTAAATCAGTTTTTTTTAATGTTGTCTTAGTTCTTAGGTTCTACTTAAGTTCTACATTCTGCCTGCAGGACTAAAAGTGGAATTCTCTTATTGTGTGAAGGTGCCCTTGAAGCTTGAAGCAACAGGTGGTCTCCCGTCGTTTGGTGGTTATTTTACTGCACTTTATAACTGGACTTGACAATCATGGAGATGTGTGTGTGTGTGTGTGTGTGTGTGTGTGTGTGTGTGTGTGTGAGAGAGAGAGAGAGAGAGGAGCTGTTGAGGGTCTCTCTCATTACATATTATGCCTTAATTTTCCTTAATATTTATGCTTTTTTTAAAAATTGTGTTGGACATTTTATGCCTTCATTGGATTACCAACAGTAGAGGTATAACAGGAAATGATTGAAGCGATAGATTGGCAGTGAAGGACATCAAGGGATTTTATGTCTTGTGTTTCTGAAGGTAAATGTGAGACATGCGTTCAGTGTTCATATTGTCCTGCAAGTTCTGGTTATAGATTTACAGATTTGAATCCAGTATCATTCAGTGACTGATTTCTGTCTTTTCACAGGTGATGTGTCACCCATCAGTATGTCCCCCATCAGCCAATCGCAGTTCATCCCTTTGGGAGAGGTATTGCTATTGGCTATCTCTGCTATGAACTCCGCCCATAAACCTGTCACTCAGGACGCCCTAACTGAACACCTGCAGACATGTTTTCCAGGTAACTCAGGTTAACAAACCAACATCAACCACAACCAACATCACTGATCATCCTCAAGTAAATGTAATTATTTCACCTTTAAACTTAATATATGAAAGGCCTCACAGTACATTTAAAGGGATTGTTCTGCTGTTTTGAAGTGGGGTTGTATAAGGTAGTTATGCATAGTCAGTGTGTTTCGTAGAGTAGATGCTGCTGGTCAGTGTGCTCCCAGTTTGGAGAAGCAGACAGAGATCACAGCACAGAAGCAGAGTTCTGTACTGCTGTGGACAGGGTCAACAGAAACATATTTTAGCCATGTAAAAAGAATCATATTAAATATATTAAATCATAAAACATGCTATGTCATCAGAGATGAAGAAACTGTACACAGTCAGTGTGTTTTCCTTTTCGTAGGATTCCACCTGGTGTCACCCTTGTCAATCAAAAAAATATCTCCATAATTGTCCTTGCCTTTTTAATTTTAATCTTCTGCATGCTGTAAAATTCTGTTGTGGTAGAGATTTTGTTAAAAGTGAAGAAAAGATTGTGAAAGTTACGGGAGGGAAAGAGGCGAACCCTGTTTTCCAGGGGGAAGTATGCCGTATGGAGGACTGACTGGGTCACAGCAACTATTCCACGGGCTCTAAATTAGCAGATATTGTTCCTCATGAGTTGGCAAAAACTTATCGTTACTAAACTTAGCCGTGGCGGCTGTGGCTCAGGAGGTAGAGTAGGTCGTCAACTAATCAGATGATCGGTGGTTACAGTTACAGTCCATTGACCATTTATCCTACTACCATTGTGGGGTGTTTCTGTTTTCTAGAATTCTCAAAGAGTTTACGTTTCTAACAGTTAACATTTCTCTCTCTTTTTTGCTCACACTGTCTTGCTCTTTCTCTCTTTGTCTGTCTGTCTCTTTCTTTCTCTCTCTTTCTTAAACAAATGGACACAAACCAAATTAAACTTCTGCAGCTCAGACTGAAGTCTGACTTAGAAGTAAGAACTGGTACATGAAATAAACCATGTTGCGCTCATGAAGGTTCAGTGTCTTTAATCTGGCAATCTGTGTGAGATTAGAGTCTGGGCAGGAGGGGGGTGGAGACGACTGTCCAATATTATGAATTTCAACTGCAAAACCCATTTTAACCACTAGCTGCCAGTGTTACTCATAAAGTTATTTAATGCCCTTTATAATATCTATTGAGAATGACTTTTTTCTTTGCCACTAACTGGCACTAAACATAACTCCAACTGCACCTTGGCTGTATTATGCCACAGATGAGCTGGTTAGATCAGAGTTACAGTAAAAATTTCAAACATGCACCATCTTTAGAAATGTTTTTAAGACTTATCTCACAACTTTCTGACCATATGTATTTATTTATTCATTTATTACTGATGATTTACAGAGCTATATCACACGTAAAAGTGTGCCTTCCTGTACCTTTTGACAAAAATGTTTGAGAACCACTTAGCTAGACTAGCTAGCAAAAGAGCTCTCTTCTTCACCAGACTGAGCTTGTAGATGAGGCATTCTCACATCCTGACTGGATGTCTCATATGTGCTGCTACCGCAACAGGAGATAACTCTTCCACCTCCGCTAGCTGTGCCCCATTGCCTTCATCTTTTTTTTTCTTTTTTATTTGGACAAGCTTCTTATATCCATGGCTTTGACAAGAGCAGCTTAGGCTGCAGGGGGGCTGGTTCAAGTCCAGCATGGGCTGCTGTATGGAGTGTGGTCTGGTAGCTGGAGAGGTGCCAGTTTACTTCTTGAACACTGCCAAGGTGCACTTGAGCAAGGCACTGAACCACTAACTGCTCCGTGGGTGCCATTACATGACAGCTCCACAATTGTCCAGCAAGCCCTGTTTATGTGTGGTTGTATTTCTACATGTGTAAAATGTGTAAAACTTTCCCCCTCTGGGCATTAATCAAACAGCTTCCTGAAGCTGGCACAGGAAGTCCATCCTTTGCTGGGCCTTCTTGATGATGGTGGAAGTTCCTGGGAGATGGTGGATCCCAGAAACCTGAATGTTTCCACAATGGTCATCATTATGGTTTCTTGTCTTCTCTTTGGTGACCAGTTCTGAGTGTACAGCAGTGCGAGGGAAGAGAAGAGAGAAAAGAAAGAACAAAGGACAACCTGGAGTTTTGTTGACCAGGTCCGAATGTGGGATTACCGTCACAGGAAGTGACCTGAGGAGAGGTGTGACTGTTAACATATCGGCTGACGTTTGCACAGTAAAAGTCCAGTTTATTCCACACAAAGTTCATCTGTGGAGTCCCCATGGTCCCAACACAGACAGTATTTCCTGAATAAGAGGTCAGTCTCATCCCTCTCTCAGACTGGTGGATCACTTTGTGACTGGAAGCTAAAGTGTGTCTCGTCCTGTTCCACATTCCACAGAAATGAATGGGAACTGGGTTTTCGACTTTCAGCCGAATGACAATGGTACGCATTTAGTTGAAGGTTGCCAGCGACTTGCTAAACTAAAACACAAGTGAGCGCCAGAGTGGTTTTTCGACTGTGGGTGCTAAAATGAGTGAGACTATTTGACTTTTTTCTGTGCTCCTGTGTGGTATTGTAATCATGGGTAAAATTCAGACCCGATCATGGAACACTTTTATGCTTGTGATTCTCAGAATTGAGGGACATATTTGAGTGTGCCTGAAAGAGCACACTATATGTTATTCGCCATACTTAATTTTATTATAATTGAGTGTGCCTGAAAGAGCACACTATATACTATTCCTCGGGCTTCTTATTATTGAGTGTGCCTGCAAGGCGCACTATATACTCTCTCCCAGGTGCTGCTTATTGAGTGTGCCTGAAAGAGCACACTATATACTATCCACCATACTTATTAGTGTGGGTGCCCAGAGGGCTTTATTAGTGTGGGTGCCCAGATGACTTTTCTAAGGGTTTCACTGAACGGTTTTGCCAAAAATCACCAAAAACCACGCCAAAAAATGAATGGGTGTGTATTAGTAGAATGTTCGCGAGCTACAGTTGGTGACATCATCGCTAGAGGGCAGAGGGAGAGAGAAATTCGTCTAAAAATTAATTTGTAAACTGCTCCCGAGGCCACAAATGTCACTCTACAGAAATCATTTATACATAGAAACGTAGGAAAATTTGTGGTGGTCGCAGTGATAACACTGCTGAAGCTGTCAGCTTAATAGTTTTGGCGTCACACGCAAAGATGCAGCAGCAACACCCATCCACAGCCCCATAGACTGCCATGTTAAAAAAGCGGGAAAATTTCTGGAGGAAAGCAGAAGTAACCTTTCTTTGAATCGCTCTAAAGGGGACGTTTCTTCCTGGTAATCACACAAAACAGGTATCTAGACGTTCAGGAAGGGCTCACGATGCTCACAGTAAAGTCGATTCAGTGATTGGAGCAACGGTTTGGTCAGGAGTCCTTTCTGTTCGAGGGGTGACTTTCAGCATTTTGTCTCTCTCTCTGGGCATTTCCAACTGACATTCTAACAGGTGCACCTAACTGCTCTGCTGATTAGGGCCCGGCAGTTGGCCCTGGTTACTTGGCAACCTCCTGCCTGAGGGAGCAGAGGGGGGAGGGGCTGTTTTCACTCACACAGCTTGTTGTATTAATACTGAATTTGCTGAGCAGTGTCAATAATAATGTATGGGGGCTACGGGGCCAGAGTCAGGCACACTCAAAATTTCTTTAGAAATTTTTCTAGTTTTATTATTCCTCTTCCGTTTCTTCCGTGTTTTTTTCAGTTCGCTTCTCCTCCCAGAGTTTTGGTAGCACATACACAAAAAAGGTATCAAAACGACCGGCTCGGCCGGGATCGGTATGCTATGACTTTTCTAAACGTTTCGCCAAACGGTTTGCCGATAAATCGCCAAAAACCACGCCAAAAAATGAATGGGTGTGTATTGGTAGAATGTTCGCGAGCTACAGTTGGTGACATCATCGCTAGAGGGCAGAGGGAGAGAGAAATTCGTCGAAAAATTAATTTGTAAACTGCTCCCGAGGCCACAAATGTCACTCTACAGAAATAATTTATACATAGAAACGTAGGAAAATTTGTGGTAGTCGCAGTGATAACACTGCTGAAGCTGTCAGCTTAATAGTTTTGGCGTCACACGCAAAGATGCGTCAGCAACACCCATCCACAGCCCCATAGACTGCCATGTTAAAAAAGCTGGAAAATTTCTGGAGGAAAGCAGAAGTAACGTTTCTTTGAATCGCTCTAAAGGGGACATTTCTTCATGGTAATCACACAAAACAGGTCTGTAGACGTTCGGGAAGGGCTCACGATGCTCAAAATGAAGTCGGTTCAATGATAGGCCAAATGGTTTGGTCAGGAGTCTATTCTGTTCGACGGGTGGTTTCAGCATTTTGTCTCTCTCTCTGGGCATTTCCAACTGACATTCTAACAGGCGCACCTAACTACTCTGCTGATTAGGGCCCGGCAGTTGGCCCTGGTTGCTTGGCAACCTCCTGCCTGAGGGAGCAGAGGGGGGAGGGGCTGTTTTTACTCACACAGCTTGTTGTATTAATACTGAATTTGCTGAGCAGTGTCAATAATAATGTATGGGGGCGACGGGGCCAGAGTCAGGCACACTCAAAATTTCTTTAGAAATTTTTCTAGTTGAGTGTGCCTGAAAGAGCACACTATATACTATCCACCATACTTATTATTCTTCTTATTGAGTGTGCCTGAAAGAGCACACTATATACTATTCCTCGGGCTTATTGAGTGTGCCTGAAAGAGCACACTATATACTATTCCCCATACTTAATTGGTGTGGGTGCCCAGAGGGCGACCACACTATTGTTATTCAAATCTTTATTGAGTGTGCCTGAAAGAGCACACTATATACTATTCCCCATACTTAATTGAGTGTGCCTGAAAGAGCACACTATATACTATTCCCCATACTTAATTTTATTATTGAGTGTGCCTGAAAGAGCACACTATATGTTATTCCCCGCGCTTATTATTGAGTGTGCCTGAAAGAGCACACTATATGTTATTCCCCGCGCTTATTATTGAGTGTGCCTGAAAGAGCACACTATATGTTATTCCCCGCGCTTATTATTATTATTGAGTGTGCCTGAAAGAGCACACTATATGTTATTCCCCGCGCTTATTGGTGTGGGTGCCCAGAGGGCGACCACACTATTGTTCTTCAAATCTTTATTATTTTTCTTCCGTACGTTTTTCGCCGCTTAACTAGTCCCACAAATTTTGTCCTACAAAAATAAAACCTATATCACTAGATTCAGCTCATTTAGGACATGATGGCTATTACTTTTCACATTTCTACTATTAATATTTTACAAATTATTCAACTTTTTCTACAAAAATTTTACCATTTGAAATGCATTGTACAAACTTCAAATCTTTCTACAAACCTTCTACAAACATTCTACTTTTTAAACTACTTCTACTACTACTACAGACTTCATTCAAATTACAAATTGTACACAAGATCTTAAACTATTAAACTCGTATTTAACTCTTTTTAAAATCTTTTACCGTTTTTAAACTATCAAGGCTCAAAGTTGAGCAGGTTTTTACTCAAATTCTGCGTTTATAATGGGTGTGTATTGGTAGAATGTCCCAGACCTAGAGTGGGTGATGTCATCGCTAGAGGGCAGAGGGAGAGAGAAATTCGTCAAAAAAAAATTTGTAAACTGCGCTCGAGGCCGCAAATGTCGCGCTACAGAAATAATTTATAGCTACAAACGTAGGAAAATTTGTGGTGGTCGCAGTGATAACACTGCTGAAGCTGTCGGCTTTATAGTTTTGGCGTGAGACACAAAGATGCGGCAGCAACACCAACCCACGGCCGCATCTACTCCCATGTTAACGGGAGAGGAGAAATTTCCAAAAGGAGCAGGGAGCACCTGTTCTTTCTATGACTCCCAAGGCCAAAGTTTATACAATTTTTACCTAAAATATATATGTAGATGATCAGGAAGAGCTCAGGATGCTCACAGTGAAGTCGGTTCAATGATAGGCCAAACGGTTTGGCCACCACACCGTCTTGTTCGACGGGCAGTTTCAGCATTTTCTCTCTCTCTCTGGGCATTTCCAACTGACATTCTAACAGGTGCACCTAACTGCTCTGCGGCAGTTGGCCCTGGTTGCTTGGCAACCTCAAGCCTGTCTGAGGGAGGAGAGGGGGGGAGGGGCTATTTTCACTGTCTTTCATATAATCAATGACTATCAAGGCTACATTTTTAATGTCTGCCATTTTATCCTTCTCTCTCGCAGACACAGACAGACAGGAAGACAGACAGACACCCCCCCACACACACAAACACACACACACACACACACACACATACTCAGACAGACACACAGAGACAAAAGGCTTTCAAAATAAGAGTACCTTCAAAATATTTATACTATACTTTCTTATACTATTCTACTTTTTTCAGCTAATTTCACACTTTCTTATACCATTCTACTTTTTTCAGCTAATTTCGCACTTTCTTATACCATTCTACTTTTTTCAGCTAATTTCACACTTCCTTATACCATTATACTTTTTTCAGCTAATTTTACACTTTCTTTTACCATTCTACTTTTTTCAGCTAATTTCACACTTTCTTTTACCATTCTATTTTTTTCAGCTCATTTCACACTTTCTTATACTATTCTACTTTTTTCAGCTAATTTCACACTTCCTTATACCATTCTACTTTTTTCAGCTAATTTCACACTTTCTTATACCATTATACTTTTTTCAGCTAATTTCACACTTTCTTTTACCATTCTACTTTTTTCAGCTAATTTCACACTTTCTTATACTATTCTACTTTTTTCAGCTAATTTCACACTTTCTTATACTATTCTACTTTTTTCAGCTAATTTCAAACTTTGTTAACATTCTACTTTTTTCAGCTCATTTCACACTTTCTTTTACCATTCTATTTTTTTCAGCTCATTTCACACTTTCTTATACTATTCTACTTTTTTCAGCTAATTTCACACTTCCTTATACCATTCTACTTTTTTCAGCTAATTTCACACTTTCTTATACCATTATACTTTTTTCAGCTAATTTCACACTTTCTTTTACCATTCTACTTTTTTCAGCTAATTTCACACTTTCTTATACTATTCTACTTTTTTCAGCTAATTTCACACTTTCTTATACTATTCTACTTTTTTCAGCTAATTTCAAACTTTGTTAACATTCTACTTTTTTCAGCTCATTTCACACTTTCTTATACTATTCTACTTTTTTCAGCTAATTTCACACTTTCTTTTACCATTCTACTTTTTTCAGCTAATTTCACACTTTCTTATACTATTCTACTTTTTTCAGCTAATTTCAAACTTTGTTACCATTCTACTTTTTTCAGCTAATTTCAAACTTTGTTATACCATTCTACTTTTTTCAGCTAATTTCAAACTTTGTTACCATTCTACTTTTTTCAGCTAATTTCAAACTTTGTTATACCATTCTACTTTTTTCAGCTAATTTCACACTTTGTTATACCATTCTACTTTTTTCAGCTAATTTCACACTTTGTTATACCAGTCTACTTTTTTCAGCTAATTTCACACTTTCTTATACTATTCTACTTTTTTCAGCTAATTTCAAACTTTGTTATACCATTCTACTTTTTTCAGCTAATTTCACACTTTGTTATACCAGTCTACTTTTTTCAGTTAATTTCACACTTTCTTATACCATTCTACTTTTTTCAGCTAGTTTCACACTTTCTTATACCATTCCACTTTTTTCAGCTAATTTCACGCTTTCTTATACCATTATACTCTTTTCATCTCATTTCACATTTTTAAGATATATCTTTAATGGCCTTTTCAAGCTTTATAGTATAGAGACAGCTGAAGAGTGACAGGAATGTGGGTAGAGAGAGACGGGGGAATGACATGCAGCAACGGGCGGCAGAGGGCACCCACACCGCACTTTCCGCAGGAAATGCAGTTTTCTAGTTGGTGTGGGTGCCCAGAGGGCGACCACACTATTGTTCTTCAAATCTTTATTATTTTTCTTCCGTACGTTTTTCGCCGCATAACTACTCCTACAAATTTTGTCCTACAAAAATAAAACTTATATCACTAGATTCAGCTCATTTAGGACATGATGGCTATTACTTTTCACATTCCTACTATTAATAATTTTCAAATTATTTAACTTTTTCTACAATTTTTTGTACCATTTGAAATGCATTGTACTAACTTCAAATCTTTCTACAAACCTTCCACAAACATTCTACCTTTTAAACTACTTCTACTACTACTACAGACTTCATTCAAATTTCAAATTGTACACAAGATCTTAAACTATTAAACTCGTATTTAACTCTTTTTAAAATCTTTTACCGTTTTTAAACTATCAAGGCTCAAAGTTGAGCAGGTTTTTACTCAAATTCTGCGTTTATAATGGGTGTGTATTGGTAGAATGTCCCAGACCTAGAGTGCGTGATGTCATCGCTAGAGGCCAGAGGGAGAGAGAAATTTGTCAAAAAAAAATTTGTAAACTGCGATTGAGGCCACAAATGTCTCTCTACAGAAATAATTTTATAGCTAGAAACGTAGGAAAATTTGTGGTGGTCGCAGTGATAACACTGCTGAAGCTGTCGGCTTTATAGTTTTGGCGTGAGACACAAAGATGCGCCAGCAACACCAACCCACGGCCGCATCTACGCCCATGTTAACGGGAGAGGAGAAATTTCCAAAAGGAGCAGGGAGCACCTGTTCTTTCTATGACTCCCGAGGCCAAAGTTTATACAATTTTCGCCTCAAATATATATGTAAATGATCAGGAAGAGCTCAAGATGCTCACAGTGAAGTCGGTTCAATGATAGGCCAAACGGTTTGGCCACCACACCGTCTTTTCGACGGGCGGTTTCCAGCATTTTCTCTCTCTCTCTCTGGGCATTTCCAACTGACATTCTAACAGGTGCACCTAACTGCTCTGGGCAGTTGGCCCTGGTTGCTTGGCAACCTCAAGCCTGTCTGAGGGAGGAGAGGGGGGAGGGGCTATTTTCACTGTCTTTTATATAATTAATGACTATCAAGGCCACATTTTTAATGTCGGCCATTTTATCCTTCTCTCTCGCAGACACAGACAGACAGAAAGACAGACAGACACCCCCACACACATACTCAGACACACACACAAACACACACACACACATACTCAGACACACACAGAAAACACACACACACACATACTCAGACAGACACACAGAGACAAGACAAAAGGCTTTCAAAATAAGAGTACCTTCAAAATATTTATACTATACTTTCTTATACCATTCTACTTTTTTCAGCTAATTTCATACTTTCTTATGCTATTCTACTTTTTTCACCTAATTTCACACTTTGTTATACTATTCTACTTTTTTCAGCTAATTTCACACTTTCTTATACCATTCTACTTTTTTCAGCTAATTTCACACTTTCTTATACTATTCTACTTTTTTCACCTAATTTCACACTTTGTTATACCATTCTACTTTTTTCAGCTAATTTCACACTTCCTTATACTATTCTACTTTTTTCACCTAATTTCACACTTTGTTATACCATTCTACTTTTTTCAGCTAATTTCACACTTTGTTATGCTATTCTACTTTTTTCAGCTAATTTCACACTTTGTTATACTATTGTACTTTTTTTTAGCTAATTCTACACTTAATTATACTATTGTACTTTTTCAGCTAATTTCACACTTTCTTATACCATTATACTTTTTTCAGCTAATTTCACACTTTCTTATACCATTCCACTTTTTTCAGCTAATTTCACACTTTCTTATACCATTATACTCTTTTCATCTCATTTCACATTTTTAAGATATATCTTTTATGGCCTTTTCAAGCTTTATAGTATAGAGACAGCTGAAGAGTGACAGGAATGTGGGTAGAGAGAGACGGGGGAATGACATGCAGCAACGGTCGGCAGAGGGCACCCACACCGCACTTTCCGCAGGAAATGCAGTTTTCTAGTATTCTTATTATTCTTCTTCCGTACGTTTTTTCGGTTCGCTTCTCCTCCCAGAGTTTTGGTTGCACATACACAAAAGTGGTATCAAAACGTGCGGCTCGATCGGGAATGGTGTGCTATGACTTTTCTAAGGGTTTCGGCAAACGGTTTTGCCAAAAATCGCCAAAAACCACGCCAAAAAATGAATGGGTGTGTATTGGTAGAATGTTCGGGAGCTACAGTTGGTGACATCATCGCTAGAGGGCAGAGGGAGAGAGAAATTCGTTGAAAAATAAATTTGTAAACTGCACTCGAGGCCGCAAATGTCACTCTACAGAAATAATTTATACATAGAAACGTAGGAAAATTTGTGCTGGTCGCAGTGATAACACTGCTGAAGCTGTCACCTTTATAGTTTTGGCGTCACACGCAAAGATGCGGCAGCAACACCCATCCACAGCCCCATAGACTGCCATGTTAAAAAAGCGGGAAAATTTCTGGAGGAGAGCAGAAGTAACCTTTCTTTGAATCGCTCGTAGAGGGCACAATTCTTCATGTTATCACACAAAACAGTAATGTAGACGTTCAGGAAGGGCTCACGATGCTCAAAATGAAGTCGGTTCAATGATAGGCCAAATGGTTTGGTCAGGAGTCCTTTCTGTTAAAGGGGTGACTTTCAGCATTTTGTCTCTCTCTCTGGGCATTTCCAACTGACATTCTAACAGGTGCACCTAACTGCTCTGCTGATTAGGGCCCAGCAGTTGGCCCTGGTTGCTTGGCAACCTCCTGCCTGAGGGAGCAGAGGGGGGAGGGGCTGTTTTCACTCACACAGCTTGTTGTATTAATACTGAATTTGCTGAGCAGTGTCAATAATAATGTATGGGGGCGACGGGGCCAGAGTCAGGCACACTCAAAATTTCTTTAGAAATTTTTCTAGTTATTATTATTTTTCGCACTTTCTTCGGCACCTAACTACTCCCACAAATTTTGTCCTAGAAAAATAAAACCTATATCACTAGATTCAGCTCATTCAGCACATTCCAGCTATTACTTTTCACATTTCTACTATTAATATTTTTGAAATTATTCAACTTTTTCTACAATTTTTTTAACATTTGAAATGCATTGTACTAACTTCAAATCTTTCTACAAACCTTCCACAAACATTCTACTTTTTAAACTACTTCTACTACTACAGACTTCATTCAAATTACAAATTGTACACAAGATCTTAAACTATTAAACTCGTATTTAACTCTTTTTAAAATCTTTTACCGTTTTTAAACTATCAAGGCTCAAAGTTGAGCAGGTTTTTACTCAAATTCTGCGTTTATAATGGGTGTGTATTGGTAGAATGTCCCAGACCTAGAGTGGGTGATGTCATCGCTAGAGGGCAGAGAGAGAGAGAAATTCGTCGAAAAAAAAAAATTGTAAACTGCGCTCCAGGCCACAAATGTCTCTCTACAGAAATAATTTATAGCTAGAAACGTAGGAAAATTTGTGGTGGTCGCAGTGATAGCACTGCTGAAGCTGTCGGCTTTATAGTTTTGGCGTGAGACACAAAGATGCGGCAGCAACACCAACCCACGGCCGCATCTACTCCCATGTTAACGGGAGAGGAGAAATTTCCAAAAGGAGCAGGGAGCACCTGTTCTTTCTATGACTCCCAAGGCCAAAGTTTATACAATTTTTGCCTAAAATATATATGTAGATGATCAGGAAGAGCTCAGGATGCTCACAGTGAAGTCGGTTCAATGATAGGCCAAACGGTTTGGCCACCACACCGTCTTGTTCGACGGGCGGTTTCAGCATTTTCTCTCTCTCTCTCTGGGCATTTCCAACTGACATTCTAACAGGTGCACCTAACTGCTCTGCGGCAGTTGGCCCTGGTTGCTTGGCAACCTCAAGCCTGTCTGAGGGAGGAGAGGGGGGAGGGGCTATCTTAATCAATGACTATCAAGGCTACATTTTTAATGTCGGCCATTTTATCCTTCTCTCTCGCAGACACAAACACACACACACACACAAACATACACACACACACACACACACACAACAAGACTTTCAAAATAAGAGTTCCTTCAAAATAAAAGACTGTAAAACTTTCTCCTTAACTGCCCTCCACAAGCCTGACTGTGATTAACTTGATTGAACTCTCTGTATAATAACAATAACTGTCAATAATACAGTTTGAATGTCGGCCATTTTATCCTTCTCTCTCACAGACATAAACACAGACAGATAGATGGATAGAGGGAGACACAGACAGACAGACAGACAGACACACACAGACACACAGAAACACACACTAGACAAAATTCTTTCAAAATAAGAGTCCCTTCAAAATAAAAGACTTTGTAAAACTCTCTCCTTAACGGACACAGATTTTGTACTACAGAAATAAAAATTATATCACTAGACATTCTAACAGGTGCACCTAACTGCTCTGCTGATTAGGGCAGTTGGCCCTGGTTGCTTGGCAACCTCAAGCCTGTCTGAAGGAGGAGAGGGGGGGAGGGGCTATCTTAATCAATGACTATCAAGGCTACATTTTTAATGTCGGCCATTTTATCCTTCTCTCTCGCAGACACACACACACACACACACACACACACACAACAAGACTTTCAAAATAAGAGTTCCTTCAAAATAAAAGACTGTAAAACTTTCTCCTTAACTGCCCCCCACAAGCCTGACTGTGATTAACTTGATTGAACTCTCTGTATAATAACAATGGCTGTCAATAATACAGTTTGAATGTTGGCCATTTTATCCTTCTCTCTCAGAGATAAACACAGACAGATAGATGGATAGAGGGAGACACAGACAGACAGACAGACACACACAGACACACACAGTCACACACAGACACACAGACACACACACTAGACAAAATTCTTTCAAAATAAGAGTCCCTTCAAAATAAAAGACTTTGGAAAACTCTCTCCTTAACAGACAAAACACACACACACGCGCGCATACACACGCTGACAGCTATTTAATGTAGGGCTCGACGGGGCCAGAGTCAGGCACACTCAAAATTTCTTTAGAAATTTTTCTAGTTGAGTGTGCCTGAAAGAGCACACTATATACTATTCCCCATACTTATTATTCTTATTATTATTATTCTTCCGTACGTTTTTCGGTCGACTACTCCTCCCAGAGTTTTGGTCGCACTAACACAAAAAAGGTGTCAAATCGACCGGCTCGGCCGGGATCGGTATGCTATGACTTTTCTAAGGGTTTCACTGAACGGTTTTGCCAAAAATCGCCAAAAACCACGCCAAAAAATGAATGGGTGTGTATTGGTAGAATGTTCGCGAGCTACAGTTGGTGACATCATCGCTAGAGGGCAGAGGGAGAAAGAAATTCCTCGAAAAAAAAATTTGTAAACTGCGCTTGAGGCCGCAAATTTCACTCTACAGAAATAATTTATACATAGAAACGTAGGAAAATTTGTGGTGGTCGCAGTGATAACACTGCTGAAGCTGTCACCTTTATAGTTTTGGCGTCACACGCAAAGATGCGGCAGCAACACCCATCCACAGCCCCATAGACTGCCATGTTAAAAAAGCGGGAAAATTTCTGGAGGAAAGCAGAAGTAACATTTCTTTGAATCGCTGTAAAGGGGACATTTCTTCATGGTAATCACACAAAACAGGTCTCTAGACGTTCGGGAAGGGCTCAGCATGCTCACAGTAAAGTCGGTTCAGAGATTGGAGCAACGGTTTGGTCAGGAGTCCTTTCTGTTCGAGGGGTGGCTTTCAGACGTTTTTCTCTCTCTCAGCACTGTTTAATCTCATACAGCAGCTGCGGTTGATTGCTCTGCTCTGATTGGTGGGCTCCACCTGGCCCCTCTCACAGACACAGACAGGGAGCAGAGGGGGGAGGGGGCTGTTTTCACTGTCTTTATAATATCAATGACTATCAGGGCTACATTTTTAATGTCGGCCATTTTATCCTTCTCTGTCGCAGACACATACACAGACATAGATAGAGAGACACACAGACTTTCAAAATAAGAGTCCCTTCAAAACAAAATATTTTAGAAAACTCTCTCCTCAACAGGCAAAACACGCACGCACACACACACAAACATACACACACACACACACACACACACAACAAGACTTTCAAAATAAGAGTTCCTTCAAAATAAAAGACTGTAAAACTTTCTCCTTAACTGCCCCCCACAAGCCTGACTGTGATTAACTTGATTGAACTCTCTGTATAATAACAATGACTGTCAATAATACAGTTTGAATGTCGGCCATTTTATCCTTCTCTCTCAGAGATAAACACAGACAGATAGATGGATAGAGGGAGACACAGACAGACAGACAGACAGACACAGACACACAGACACACACACTAGACAAAATTCTTTCAAAATAAGAGTCCCTTCAAAATAAAAGACTTTGGAAAACTCTCTAATTAACAGACAAAACACACACACACGCGCATACACACGCTGACAGCTATTTAATGTAGGGCTCGACGGGGCCAGAGTCAGGCACACTCAAAATTTCTTTAGAAATTTTTCTAGTTATTATTATTATTCTTCCGTACGTTTTTCGGTCGACTACTCCTCCCAGAGTTTTGGTCGCACATACACAAAAAAAGTTGTCAAATCGACTGGCTCGGCCGGGATCGGTATGCTATGACTTTTCTAAGGGTTTCACTGAACGGTTTTGCCAAAAATCGCCAAAAACCACGCCAAAAAAATGAATGGGTGTGTATTGGTAGAATGTTCGCGAGCTACAGTTGGTGACATCATCGCTAGAGGGCAGAGGGAGAAAGAAATTCCTCGAAAAAAAAATTTGTAAACTGCGCTTGAGGCCGCAAATTTCACTCTACAGAAATAATTTATACATAGAAACGTAGGAAAATTTGTGGTGGTCGCAGTGATAACACTGCTGAAGCTGTCAGCTTTATAGTTTTGGCGTCACACGCAAAGATGCGGCAGCAACACCCATCCACAGCCCCATAGACTGCCATGTTAAAAAGCGGGAAATTTTCTGGAGGAAAGCAGAAGTGACATTTCTTTGAATCGCTCTAAAGGGGACATTTCTTCCTGACAATCACACAAAACAGGTCTCTAGACGTTCGGGAAGGGCTCAGCATGCTCACAGTAAAGTCGGTTCAGAGATTGGAGCAACGGTTTGGTCAGGAGTCCTTTCTGTTCGAGGGGTGGCTTTCAGACGTTTTTCTCTCTCTCAGCACTGTTTAATCTCATACAGCAGCTGCGGTTGATTGCTCTGCTCTGATTGGTGGGCTCCACCTGGCCCCTCTCACAGACACAGACAGGGAGCAGAGGGGGGAGGGGCTGTTTTCACTGTCTTTATAATATCAATGACTATCAGGGCTACATTTTTAATGTCGGCCATTTTATCCTTCTCTGTCGCAGACACATACACAGACATAGATAGAGAGACACACAGACTTTCAAAATAAGAGTCCCTTCAAAACAAAATATTTTAGAAAACTCTCTCCTCAACAGGCAAAACACACACACACACACACACAACAAGACTTTCAAAATAAGAGTTTCTTCAAAATAAAAGACTGTAAAACTTTCTCCTTAACTGCCCCCCACAAGCCTGACTGTGATTAACTTGATTGAACTACAACTACTATTGAATAACAATGACTGTCAATAATACAGTTTGAATGTCGGCCATTTTATCCTTCTCTCTCAGAGATAAACACAGACAGATAGATGGATAGAGGGAGACACAGACAGACAGACAGACAGACACAGACACACAGACACACACACTAGACAAAATTCTTTCAAAAGAAGAGTCCCTTCAAAATAAAAGACTTTGGAAAACTCTCTAAATTAACAGACAAAACACACACACACGCGCATACACACGCTGACAGCTATTTAATGTAGGGCTCGACGGGGCCAGAGTCAGGCACACTCAAAATTTCTTTAGAAATTTTTCTAGTTATTCTTATATTTCTTCCGTATGTTTTTTCGGTTCGCTTCTCCTCCCAGAGTTTTGGTCGCACATAAACAAAAGTGGTATCAAAACGTGCGGCTCGATCGGGAATGGTGTGCTATGACTTTTCTAAGGGTTTCGGCAAACGGTTTTGCCAAAAATCGCCAAAAACCACGCCAAAAAATGAATGGGTGTGTATTGGTAGAATGTTTGCGAGCTACAGTTGGTGACATCATCGCTAGAGGGCAGAGGGAGAGAGAAATTCGTCGAAAAATAAATTTGTAAAGTGCGATTGAGGACACAAATGTCATTCCACAGAATTCATTTTTTCACTAGAAACGTAGGAAAATTTGTGGTAGTCGCAGTGATAACACTGCTGAAGCTGTCAGCTTTATAGTTTTGGCGTCACGCGCAAAGATGCGGCAGCAACACGAATCCACAGCCCCATAGACTGCCATGTTAAAAAAGCGGGAAAATTTCTGGAGGAGAGCAGAAGTAACCTTTCTTTGAATCGCTCGTAGAGGGCACAATTCTTCATGTTATCACACAAAACAGTAATGTAGACGTTCAGGAAGGGCTGACAATGCTCAAAATGAAGTCGGTTCAATGATAGGCCAAATGGTTTGGTCAGGAGTCCTTTCTGTTCGAGGGGGTGACTTTCAGCATTTTGTCTCTCTCTCTGGGCATTTCCAACTGACATTCTAACAGGTGCACCTAACTGCTCTGCTGATTAGGGCCCGGCAGTTGGCCCTGGTTGCTTGGCAACCTCCTGCCTGAGGGAGCAGAGGGGGGAGGGGCTGTTTTCACTCACACAGCTTGTTGTATTAATACTGAATTTGCTGAGCAGTGTCAATAATAATGTATGGGGGCGACGGGGCCAGAGTCAGGCACACTCAAAATTTCTTTAGAAATTTTTCTAGTTGAGTGTGCCTGAAAGAGCACACTATATGTTATTCCCCGCGCTTATTATTATTATTATTGAGTGTGCCTGAAAGAGCACACTATATACTATTCCCCATACTTATTTTTATTGGTGTGGGTGCCCAGAGGGCGACCACACTATTGTTCTTCAAATCTTTATTATTATTTTTCTTCCGTACGTTTTTCGCCGCATAACTACTCCTACAAATTTTGTCCTACAAAAATAAAACTTATATCACTAGATTCAGCTCATTTAGGACATGATGGCTATTACTTTTCACATTTCTACTATTAATAATTTTCAAATTATTCAACTTTTTCTACAATTTTTTGTACCATTTGAAATGCATTGTACTAACTTCAAATCTTTCTACAAACCTTCCACAAACATTCTACCTTTTAAACTACTTCTACTACTACTACAGACTTCATTCAAATTTCAAATTGTACACAAGATCTTAAACTATTAAACTCGTATTTAACTCTTTTTAAAATCTTTTACCGTTTTTAAACTATCAAGGCTCAAAGTTGAGCAGGTTTTTACTCAAATTCTGCGTTTATAATGGGTGTGTATTGGTAGAATGTCCCAGACCTAGAGTGGGTGATGTCATCGCTAGAGGGCAGAGAGAGAGAAATTCGTCAAAAAAAAAAATTGTAAACTGCGATTGAGGCCACAAATGTCTCTCTACAGAAATAATTTTATAGCTAGAAACGTAGGAAAATTTGTGGTGGTCGCAGTGATAACACTGCTGAAGCTGTCGGCTTTATAGTTTTGGCGTGAGACACAAAGATGCGGCAGCAACACCGATCCACGGCCCCATCTCCTCCCATGTTAACGGGAGAGGAGAAATTTCCAAAAGGAGCAGGGAGCACCTGTTCTTTGTATCACCACGAAGGCCAAAGTTTATCCAATTTTCGCCTGAAAATCTGCCCAGACATGGTCCACGAGACGAGCTTACTGATGGTACTTTCGGATTTTGGTTTGTGGCACACCTTATGGCATTTTTTGCCACCTCTTCGAGGGAGTTCATTTGAAGATTTTCTCTGTGTGTCTCTCTGGGCATTGCCAACTGACATTCTAACAGGTGCACCTAACTGCTCTGCTGATTAGGGCAGTTGGCCCTGGTTGCTTGGCAACCTCAAGCCTGTCTGAAGGAGGAGAGGGGGGAGGGGCTATCTTTATCAATGACTATCAAGGCTACATTTTTAATGTCGGCCATTTTATCCTTCTCTCTCGCAGACACACACACACACACACACACACACACACACAGACAAGACAAAAGGCTTTCAAAATAAGAGTCCCTTCAAAATAAAAGACTTTGAAAAACTCTCTTTGACAGACAGACAGACAGACAGATCAAAGGCTTTCAAAATAAGAGTCCCTTCAAAATAAGAGTCCCTTCAAAATAAAAGACTTTGTAAAACTCTCTCCTTAACGGACACAGATTTTGTACTACAGAAATAAAAATTATATCACTAGATTCAGCTCATTTAGGACATTACTACAATTATTTTAGTAATTTCTACTATTCATATTTTACATATTCAACTTTTTCTACAATTTTATCCCATTTAAATAAATTGTACAAACTTCAAATCTTTCTACAAACCTTCAACAAATCTTTATACTATACATCCTTATACCATTCTACTTTTTCAGCTACTTTGTTATACCAGTCTACTTTTTTTCAGCTAATTTTACACTTTCTTATACCATTCTACTTTTTTCAGCTAATTTCACACTTTCTTATACCATTCTACTTTTTTCAGCTAATTTCACATTTTGTTATACCATTCTACTTTTTTCAGCTAATTTCACACTTTCTTATACTATTCTACTTTTTTCAGCTAATTTCACACTTTCTTATACTATTGTACTTTTTTCAGCTAATTTCACACTTCCTTATGCTATTCTACTTTTTTCAGCTAATTTCACACTTTCTTATACTATTGTACTTTTTTCAGCTAATTTCACACTTTCTTATGCTATTCTACTTTTTTCAGCTAATTTCACACTTTCTTATATTATTGTACTTTTTTCAGCTAATTTCACACTTTCTTATACTATTCTACTTTTTTCAGCTAATTTCACACTTTCTTATATTATTGTACTTTTTTTCAGCTAATTTCACACTTCCTTATGCTATTCTACTTTTTTCAGCTAATTTCACACTTTCTTATACTATTCTAATTTTTTCAGCTAATTTCACACTTTCTTATACCATTCTACTTTTTTTCAGCTAATTTCACACTTTGTTATATTATTGTACTTTTTCAGCTAATTTTACACTTTGTTATACCATTCTACTTTTTTCAGCTAATTTCACACTTTATTATATTATTGTACTTTTTTCAGCTAATTTTACACTTTGTTATACCATTCTACTTTTTTCAGCTAATTTCACAATTTTAAGATATATCTTTTATGGCCTTTTCAAGCTTTATAGTATAGAGACAGCTGAAGAGTGACAGAAATGTGGGGAGAGAGAGACGGGGAAATGACATGCAGCAACGGGCAGCAACGGGCAGCAACGGGCGGCAGAGGGCACCCACACCGCACTTTCCGCAGGAAATGCAGTTTTCTAGTTATTATTGGTGTGGGTGCCCAGAGGGCGACCACACTATTGTTCTTCAAATCTTTATTATTATTTTTCTTCCGTACGTTTTTCGCCGCATAACTACTCCTACAAATTTTGTCCTACAAAAATAAAACTTATATCACTAGATTCAGCTCATTTAGGACATGATGGCTATTACTTTTCACATTTCTACTATTAATAATTTTCAAATTATTCAACTTTTTCTACAATTTTTTGTACCATTTGAAATGCATTGTACTAACTTCAAATCTTTCTACAAACCTTCCACAAACATTCTACCTTTTAAACTACTTCTACTACTACTACAGACTTCATTCAAATTTCAAATTGTACACAAGATCTTAAACTATTAAACTCGTATTTAACTCTTTTTAAAATCTTTTACCGTTTTTAAACTATCAAGGCTCAAAGTTGAGCAGGTTTTTACTCAAATTCTGCGTTTATAATGGGTGTGTATTGGTAGAATGTCCCAGACCTAGAGTGGGTGATGTCATCGCTAGAGGGCAGAGAGAGAGAGAAATTCGTCAAAAAAAAAAATTGTAAACTGCGATTGAGGCCACAAATGTCTCTCTACAGAAATAATTTTATAGCTAGAAACGTAGGAAAATTTGTGGTGGTCGCAGTGATAACACTGCTGAAGCTGTCGGCTTTATAGTTTTGGCGTGAGACACAAAGATGCGGCAGCAACACCGATCCACGGCCCCATCTCCTCCCATGTTAACGGGAGAGGAGAAATTTCCAAAAGGAGCAGGGAGCACCTGTTCTTTGTATCACCACGAAGGCCAAAGTTTATCCAATTTTCGCCTGAAAATCTGCCCAGACATGGTCCACGAGACGAGCTTACTGATGGTACTTTCGGATTTTGGTTTGTGGCACACCTTATGGCATTTTTTGCCACCTCTTCGAGGGAGTTCATTTGAAGATTTTCTCTGTGTGTCTCTCTGGGCATTGCCAACTGACATTCTAACAGGTGCACCTAACTGCTCTGCTGATTAGGGCAGTTGGCCCTGGTTGCTTGGCAACCTCAAGCCTGTCTGAAGGAGGAGAGGGGGGAGGGGCTATCTTTATCAATGACTATCAAGGCTACATTTTTAATGTCGGCCATTTTATCCTTCTCTCTCGCAGACACACACACACACACACACACACACACACACAGACAAGACAAAAGGCTTTCAAAATAAGAGTCCCTTCAAAATAAAAGACTTTGAAAAACTCTCTTTGACAGACAGACAGACAGACAGATCAAAGGCTTTCAAAATAAGAGTCCCTTCAAAATAAGAGTCCCTTCAAAATAAAAGACTTTGTAAAACTCTCTCCTTAACGGACACAGATTTTGTACTACAGAAATAAAAATTATATCACTAGATTCAGCTCATTTAGGACATTACTACAATTATTTTAGTAATTTCTACTATTCATATTTTACATATTCAACTTTTTCTACAATTTTATCCCATTTAAATAAATTGTACAAACTTCAAATCTTTCTACAAACCTTCAACAAATCTTTATACTATACATCCTTATACCATTCTACTTTTTCAGCTACTTTGTTATACCAGTCTACTTTTTTCAGCTAATTTTACACTTTCTTATACCATTCTACTTTTTTCAGCTAATTTCACACTTTCTTATACCATTCTACTTTTTTCAGCTAATTTCACATTTTGTTATACCATTCTACTTTTTTCAGCTAATTTCACACTTTCTTATACTATTCTACTTTTTTCAGCTAATTTCACACTTTCTTATACTATTGTACTTTTTTCAGCTAATTTCACACTTCCTTATGCTATTCTACTTTTTTCAGCTAATTTCACACTTTCTTATACTATTGTACTTTTTTCAGCTAATTTCACACTTTCTTATGCTATTCTACTTTTTTCAGCTAATTTCACACTTTCTTATATTATTGTACTTTTTTCAGCTAATTTCACACTTTCTTATACTATTCTACTTTTTTCAGCTAATTTCACACTTTCTTATATTATTGTACTTTTTTTCAGCTAATTTCACACTTCCTTATGCTATTCTACTTTTTTCAGCTAATTTCACACTTTCTTATACTATTCTACTTTTTTCAGCTAATTTCACACTTTCTTATACCATTCTACTTTTTTTCAGCTAATTTCACACTTTGTTATATTATTGTACTTTTTCAGCTAATTTTACACTTTGTTATACCATTCTACTTTTTTCAGCTAATTTCACACTTTATTATATTATTGTACTTTTTTCAGCTAATTTTACACTTTGTTATACCATTCTACTTTTTTCAGCTAATTTCACAATTTTAAGATATATCTTTTATGGCCTTTTCAAGCTTTATAGTATAGAGACAGCTGAAGAGTGACAGAAATGTGGGGAGAGAGAGACGGGGAAATGACATGCAGCAACGGGCAGCAACGGGCAGCAACGGGCGGCAGAGGGCACCCACACCGCACTTTCCGCAGGAAATGCAGTTTTCTAGTTATTATTGGTGTGGGTGCCCAGAGGGCGACCACACTATTGTTCTTCAAATCTTTATTATTATTTTTTCTTCCGTACGTTTTTTCGCCGCATAACTACTCCTACAAATTTTGTCCTACAAAAATAAAACTTATATCACTAGATTCAGCTCATTTAGGACATGATGGCTATTACTTTTCACATTTCTACTATTAATAATTTTCAAATTATTCAACTTTTTCTACAATTTTTTGTACCATTTGAAATGCATTGTACTAACTTCAAATCTTTCTACAAACCTTCCACAAACATTCTACCTTTTAAACTACTTCTACTACTACTACAGACTTCATTCAAATTTCAAATTGTACACAAGATCTTAAACTATTAAACTCGTATTTAACTCTTTTTAAAATCTTTTACCGTTTTTAAACTATCAAGGCTCAAAGTTGAGCAGGTTTTTACTCAAATTCTGCGTTTATAATGGGTGTGTATTGGTAGAATGTCCCAGACCTAGAGTGGGTGATGTCATCGCTAGAGGGCAGAGAGAGAGAGAAATTCGTCAAAAAAAAAAATTGTAAACTGCGATTGAGGCCACAAATGTCTCTCTACAGAAATAATTTTATAGCTAGAAACGTAGGAAAATTTGTGGTGGTCGCAGTGATAACACTGCTGAAGCTGTCGGCTTTATAGTTTTGGCGTGAGACACAAAGATGCGGCAGCAACACCGATCCACGGCCCCATCTCCTCCCATGTTAACGGGAGAGGAGAAATTTCCAAAAGGAGCAGGGAGCACCTGTTCTTTGTATCACCACGAAGGCCAAAGTTTATCCAATTTTCGCCTGAAAATCTGCCCAGACATGGTCCACGAGACGAGCTTACTGATGGTACTTTCGGATTTTGGTTTGTGGCACACCTTATGGCATTTTTTGCCACCTCTTCGAGGGAGTTCATTTGAAGATTTTCTCTGTGTGTCTCTCTGGGCATTGCCAACTGACATTCTAACAGGTGCACCTAACTGCTCTGCTGATTAGGGCAGTTGGCCCTGGTTGCTTGGCAACCTCAAGCCTGTCTGAAGGAGGAGAGGGGGGAGGGGCTATCTTTATCAATGACTATCAAGGCTACATTTTTAATGTCGGCCATTTTATCCTTCTCTCTCGCAGACACACACACACACACACACACACACACACACAGACAAGACAAAAGGCTTTCAAAATAAGAGTCCCTTCAAAATAAAAGACTTTGAAAAACTCTCTTTGACAGACAGACAGACAGACAGATCAAAGGCTTTCAAAATAAGAGTCCCTTCAAAATAAGAGTCCCTTCAAAATAAAAGACTTTGTAAAACTCTCTCCTTAACGGACACAGATTTTGTACTACAGAAATAAAAATTATATCACTAGATTCAGCTCATTTAGGACATTACTACAATTATTTTAGTAATTTCTACTATTCATATTTTACATATTCAACTTTTTCTACAATTTTATCCCATTTAAATAAATTGTACAAACTTCAAATCTTTCTACAAACCTTCAACAAATCTTTATACTATACATCCTTATACCATTCTACTTTTTCAGCTACTTTGTTATACCAGTCTACTTTTTTCAGCTAATTTTACACTTTCTTATACCATTCTACTTTTTTCAGCTAATTTCACACTTTCTTATACCATTCTACTTTTTTTCAGCTAATTTCACATTTTGTTATACCATTCTACTTTTTTCAGCTAATTTCACACTTTCTTATACTATTCTACTTTTTTCAGCTAATTTCACACTTTCTTATACTATTGTACTTTTTTCAGCTAATTTCACACTTCCTTATGCTATTCTACTTTTTTCAGCTAATTTCACACTTTCTTATACTATTGTACTTTTTTCAGCTAATT
Source organism: Argyrosomus regius (assembly GCA_946959425.1). NCBI lineage: Eukaryota > Metazoa > Chordata > Actinopteri > Sciaenidae > Argyrosomus > Argyrosomus regius. The sequence goes on along the minus strand of CAMPSB010000506.1, from coordinate 38,929 downwards.
TCACACTTTCTTATGCTATTCTACTTTTTTCAGCTAATTTCACACTTTCTTATATTATTGTACTTTTTTCAGCTAATTTCACACTTTCTTATACTATTCTACTTTTTTCAGCTAATTTCACACTTTCTTATATTATTGTACTTTTTTCAGCTAATTTCACACTTCCTTATGCTATTCTACTTTTTTCAGCTAATTTCACACTTTCTTATACTATTCTACTTTTTTCAGCTAATTTCACACTTTCTTATACCATTCTACTTTTTTTCAGCTAATTTCACACTTTGTTATATTATTGTACTTTTTCAGCTAATTTTACACTTTGTTATACCATTCTACTTTTTTCAGCTAATTTCACACTTTATTATATTATTGTACTTTTTTTCAGCTAATTTTACACTTTGTTATACCATTCTACTTTTTTCAGCTAATTTCACAATTTTAAGATATATCTTTTATGGCCTTTTCAAGCTTTATAGTATAGAGACAGCTGAAGAGTGACAGAAATGTGGGGAGAGAGAGACGGGGAAATGACATGCAGCAACGGGCAGCAACGGGCAGCAACGGGCGGCAGAGGGCACCCACACCGCACTTTCCGCAGGAAATGCAGTTTTCTAGTTGAGTGTGCCTGAAAGAGCACACTATATACTATCCACCATACTTATTATTCTTATTATTATAATTATTATTATTCTTCCGTACGTTTTTCGGTCGACTACTCCTCCCAGAGTTTTGGTCGCACATACACAAAAAAGGTGTCAAATCGACCGGCTCGGCCGGGATCGGTATGCTATGACTTTTCTAAGGGTTTCACTGAACGGTTTTGCCAAAAATCGCCAAAAACCACGCCAAAAAAATGAATGGGTGTGTATTGGTAGAATGTCCCAGACCTAGAGTGGGTGATGTCATCGCTAGAGGGCAGAGAGAGAGAGAAATTCGTCAAAAAAAAATTTGTAAACTGCGATTGAGGCCACAAATGTCTCTCTACAGAAATAATTTTATAGCTAGAAATGTAGGAAAATTTGTGGTGGTCGCAGTGATAACACTGCTGAAGCTGTCGGCTTTATAGTTTTGGCGTGAGACACAAAGATGCGGCAGCAACACCAACCCACGGCCGCATCTACGCCCATGTTAACGGGAGAGGAGAAATTTCCAAAAGGAGCAGGGAGCACCTGTTCTTTCTATGACTACCAAGGCCAAGGTTTATACAATTTTCGCCTCAAATATATATGTAGATGATCAGGAGGAGCTCAAGATGCTCATAGTGAAGTCGGTTCAATGATAGGCCAAACGGTTTGGCCACCACACTGTCTTTTTCGACGGGCGGTTTCAGCATTTTCTCTCTCTCTCTCTGGGCATTTCCAACTGACATTGTAACAGGTGCACCTAACTGCTCTGCTGATTAGGGCCGGCAGTTGGCCCTGGTTGCTTGGCAACCTCAAGCCTGTCTGAGGGAGGAGAGGGGGGAGGGGCTATCTTAATCAATGACTATCAAGGCTACATTTTTAATGTCGGCCATTTTATCCTTCTCTCTCGCAGACACATACACAGACATAGATAGAGAGACACACAGACTTTCAAAATAAGAGTCCCTTCAAAATAAAATATTTTAGAAAACTCTCTCCTTAACAGGCAAAACACACACACACACACAAACAAACATACACACACACACACACACACACACACACACAACAAGACTTTCAAAATAAGAGTTCCTTCAAAATAAAAGACTGTAAAACTTTCTCCTTAACTGCCCCCCACAAGCCTGACTGTGATTAACTTGATTGAACTCTCTGTATAATAACAATGACTGTCAATAATACAGTTTGAATGTCGGCCATTTTATCCTTCTCTCTCAGAGATAAACACAGACAGATAGATGGATAGAGGGAGACACAGACAGACAGACAGACACACACAGACACACAGACACACACACACTAGACAAAATTCTTTCAAAATAAGAGTCCCTTCAAAATAAAAGACTTTGGAAAACCCTCTTATTAACAGACAAAACACACACACGCGCATACACACGCTGACAGCTATTTAATGTAGGGCTCGACGGGGCCAGAGTCAGGCACACTCAAAATTTCTTTAGAAATTTTTCTAGTTATTATTATTATTCTTACGCCCTTTTTTTGACGCGCTACTCCTCCCACAGTTTTTGTCGCACATACACAAAAAAGGTGTCAAATCGACCGGCTCGGCCGTGCGACGCAGGCTATGACTTTTCTAAGGGTTTCACCAAACGGTTTTGCCAAAAATCGCCAAAAACCACGCCAAAAAAAATGAATGGGTGTGTATTGGTAGAATGTCCCAGACCTAGAGTGGGTGATGTCATCGCTAGAGGGCAGAGAGAGAGAGAAATTCGTCAAAAAAAAATTTGTAAACTGTGATTGAGGCCACAAATGTCTCTCTACAGAAATAATTTTATAGCTAGAAATGTAGGAAAATTTGTGGTGGTCGCAGTGATAACACTGCTGAAGCTGTCGGCTTTATAGTTTTGGCGTGAGACACAAAGATGCGGCAGCAACACCAACCCACGGCCGCATCTACGCCCATGTTAACGGGAGAGGAGAAATTTCCAAAAGGAGCAGGGAGCACCTGTTCTTTCTATGACTACCAAGGCCAAGGTTTATACAATTTTCGCCTCAAATATATATGTAGATGATCAGGAGAAGCTCAAGATGCTCATAGTGAAGTCGGTTCAATGATAGGCCAAACGGTTTGGCCACCACACCGTCTTTTTCGACGGGCGGTTTCAGCATTTTCTCTCTCTCTCTCTGGGCATTTCCAACTGACATTGTAACAGGTGCACCTAACTGCTCTGCTGATTAGGGCCGGCAGTTGGCCCTGGTTGCTTGGCAACCTCAAGCCTGTCTGAGGGAGGAGAGGGGGGGAGGGGCTATCTTAATCAATGACTATCAAGGCTACATTTTTAATGTCGGCCATTTTATCCTTCTCTCTCGCAGACACATACACAGACATAGATAGAGAGACACACAGACTTTCAAAATAAGAGTCCCTTCAAAATAAAATATTTGAGAAAACTCTCTCCTTAACAGGCAAAACACACACGCACACACACAAACATACACACACACACACACACACACACAACAAGACTTTCAAAATAAGAGTTCCTTCAAAATAAAAGACTGTAAAACTTTCTCCTTAACTGCCCCCCACAAGCCTGACTGTGATTAACTTGATTGAACTCTCTGTATAATAACAATGACTGTCAATAATACAGTTTGTATGTCGGCCATTTTATCCTTCTCTCTCACAGAGATAAACACAGACAGATAGATGGATAGAGGGAGACACAGACAGACAGACAGACACAAACAGACACACAGACACACACACACCGGGCGGTTTCAGCATTTTCTCTCTCTCTCTCTGGGCATTTCCAACTGAGATTCTAACAGGTGCACCTAACTGCTCTGCTGATTAGGGCCGGCAGTTGGCCCTGGTTGCTTGGCAACCTCAAGCCTGTCTGAGGGAGGAGAGGGGGGGAGGGGCTATCTTAATCAATGACTATCAAGGCTACATTTTTAATGTCGGCCATTTTATCCTTCTCTCTCGCAGACACAAACACACACACACACACACACGCACACACACACAAACATACACACACAAACACACACACACACAACAAGACTTTCAAAATAAGAGTTCCTTCAAAATAAAAGACTGTAAAACTTTCTCCTTAACTGCCCTCCACAAGCCTGACTGTGATTAACTTGATTGAACTCTCTGTATAATAACAATAACTGTCAATAATACAGTTTGAATGTCGGCCATTTTATCCTTCTCTCTCACAGAGATAAACACAGACAGATAGATGGATAGAGGGAGACACAGACAGACAGACACACACAGACACACAGAAACACACACTAGACAAAATTCTTTCAAAATAAGAGTCCCTTCAAAATAAAAGACTTTGTAAAACTCTCTCCTTAACGGACACAGATTTTGTACTACAGAAATAAAAATTATATCACTAGACATTCTAACAGGTGCACCTAACTGCTCTGCTGATTAGGGCAGTTGGCCCTGGTTGCTTGGCAACCTCAAGCCTGTCTGAAGGAGGAGAGGGGGGAGGGGCTATCTTAATCAATGACTATCAAGGCTACATTTTTAATGTCGGCCATTTTATCCTTCTCTCTCGCAGACACACACACACACACACACACACACACACACACACAACAAGACTTTCAAAATAAGAGTTCCTTCAAAATAAAAGACTGTAAAACTTTCTCCTTAACTGCCCCCCACAAGCCTGACTGTGATTAACTTGATTGAACTCTCTGTATAATAACAATGGCTGTCAATAATACAGTTTGAATGTCGGCCATTTTATCCTTCTCTCTCAGAGATAAACACAGACAGATAGATGGATAGAGGGAGACACAGACAGACAGACAGACACACACAGACACACACAGTCACACACAGACACACAGACACACACACTAGACAAAATTCTTTCAAAATAAGAGTCCCTTCAAAATAAAAGACTTTGGAAAACTCTCTCCTTAACAGACAAAACACACACACACGCGCGCATACACACGCTGACAGCTATTTAATGTAGGGCTCGACGGGGCCAGAGTCAGGCACACTCAAAATTTCTTTAGAAATTTTTCTAGTTATTATTATTATTCTTACGCCCTTTTTTTGACGCGCTACTCCTCCCACAGTTTTTGTCGCACATACACAAAAAGGTGTCAAATCGACCGGCTCGGCCGTGCGACGCAGGCTATGACTTTTCTAAGGGTTTCACCAAACGGTTTTGCCAAAAATCGCCAAAAACCACGCCAAAAAATGAATGGGTGTGTATTGGTAGAATGTTCGCGAGCTACAGTTGGTGACATCATCGCTAGAGGGCAGAGAGAGAGAGAAATTTCGTCAAAAAAAAAATTGTAAACTGCGATTGAGGCCACAAATGTCTCTCTACAGAAATAATTTTATAGCTAGAAATGTAGGAAAATTTGTGGTGGTCGCAGTGATAACACTGCTGAAGCTGTCGGCTTTATAGTTTTGGCGTGAGACACAAAGATGCGGCAGGAACACCAACCCACGGCCGCATCTACGCCCATGTTAACGGGAGAGGAGAAATTTCCAAAAGGAGCAGGGAGCACCTGTTCTTTCTATGACTACCAAGGCCAAGGTTTATACAATTTTCCCCTCAAATATATATGTAAATGATCAGGAAGAGCTCAAGATGCTCACAGTGAAGTCGGTTCAATGATAGGCCAAACGGTTTGGCCACCACACCGTCTTTTTCGACGGGCGGTTTCAGCATTTTCTCTCTCTCTCTCTGGGCATTTCCAACTGACATTATAACAGGTGTACCTAACTGCTCTGCTGATTAGGGCCGGCAGTTGGCCCTGGTTGCTTGGCAACCTCAAGCCTGTCTGAGGGAGGAGAGGGGGGAGGGGCTATCTTAATCAATGACTATCAAGGCTACATTTTTAATGTCGGCCATTTTATCCTTCTCTCTCGCAGACACAAACACACACACACACACAAACATACACACACACACACACACACACAACAAGACTTTCAAAATAAGAGTTCCTTCAAAATAAAAGACTGTAAAACTTTCTCCTTAACTGCCCTCCACAAGCCTGACTGTGATTAACTTGATTGAACTCTCTGTATAATAACAATAACTGTCAATAATACAGTTTGAATGTCGGCCATTTTATCCTTCTCTCTCACAGAGATAAACACAGACAGATAGATGGATAGAGGGAGACACAGACAGACAGACAGACAGACACACACAGACACACAGAAACACACACTAGACAAAATTCTTTCAAAATAAGAGTCCCTTCAAAATAAAAGACTTTGTAAAACTCTCTCCTTAACGGACACAGATTTTGTACTACAGAAATAAAAATTATATCACTAGACATTCTAACAGGTGCACCTAACTGCTCTGCTGATTAGGGCAGTTGGCCCTGGTTGCTTGGCAACCTCAAGCCTGTCTGAAGGAGGAGAGGGGGGAGGGGCTATCTTAATCAATGACTATCAAGGCTACATTTTTAATGTCGGCCATTTTATCCTTCTCTCTCGCAGACACACACACACACACACACACACACACACAACAAGACTTTCAAAATAAGAGTTCCTTCAAAATAAAAGACTGTAAAACTTTCTCCTTAACTGCCCCCCACAAGCCTGACTGTGATTAACTTGATTGAACTCTCTGTATAATAACAATGGCTGTCAATAATACAGTTTGAATGTCGGCCATTTTATCCTTCTCTCTCAGAGATAAACACAGACAGATAGATGGATAGAGGGAGACACAGACAGACAGACAGACACACACAGACACACACAGTCACACACAGACACACAGACACACACACTAGACAAAATTCTTTCAAAATAAGAGTCCCTTCAAAATAAAAGACTTTGGAAAACTCTCTCCTTAACAGACAAAACACACACACACGCGCGCATACACACGCTGACAGCTATTTAATGTAGGGCTCGACGGGGCCAGAGTCAGGCACACTCAAAATTTCTTTAGAAATTTTTCTAGTTATTCTTATATTTCTTCCGTATGTTTTTTCGGTCGACTACTCCTCCCAGAGTTTTTGTCGCACATACACAAAAAAGGTGTCAAATCGACCGGCTCGGCCGTGACAAGTGTGCTATGACTTTTCTAAGGGTTTCGGCAAACGGTTTGCCTAAAAATCGCCAAAAACCACGCCAAAAAATGAATGGGTGTGTATTGGTAGAATGTTCGCGAGCTACAGTTGGTGACATCATCGCTAGAGGGCAGAGGGAGAGAGAAATTCGTCAAAAAAAAAAAAGTTGTAAATTGCGCTCGAGGCCGCAAATGTCCCTCTACATAAATAATTTATACATAGAAACGTAGGAAAATTTGTGGTGGTCGCAGTGATAACACTGCTGAAGCTGTCAGCTTTATAGTTTTGGCGTGACACACAAAGATGCGGCAGCAACACCAACACACGGCCGCATCTATTCCCATGTTAACGGGAGAGGAGAAATTTCCAAAAGGAGCAGGGAGCACCTGTTCTTTCTCTGACTGCTGAGGCCAGAGTTTTTCACATTTTGGTCTGAAACTGGACACAGAACTGCTCAACAAGATGACGACGCTGTAGGTCATTTCGGATTTTGGATGCGCCAAACCGTTTGGTCAGAAATCCTTTTTGTTCAAGGGGCTTCATTTAGAGATTTTCTGTGTCTCAGAGGGAGAAATACAGACTGCGCGCGCAGGTGTGCTTAATTACTCTGGCCTGGAGCTGACCCTGGTTGCTTGGCAACCCTGCCTGAGGAAGCAGAGGGGGGAGGGGCTGTTTTCACACACACAGCTTGTTGTATTAATACTGAATTTGCTGAGCAGTGTCAATAATAATGTATGGGGGCGACGGGGCCAGAGTCAGGCACACTCAAAATTTCTTTAGAAATTTTTCTAGTTATTCTTATATTTCTTCCGTATGTTTTTTCGGTCGACTACTCCTCCCAGAGTTTTTGTCGCACATACACAAAAAAGGTGTCAAATCGACCGGCTCGGCCGTGACAAGTGTGCTATGACTTTTCTAAGGGTTTCGGCAAACGGTTTGCCTAAAAATCGCCAAAAACCACGCCAAAAAATGAATGGGTGTGTATTGGTAGAATGTTCGCGAGCTACAGTTGGTGACATCATCGCTAGAGGGCAGAGGGAGAGAGAAATTCGTCAAAAAAAAAAAGTTGTAAATTGCGCTCGAGGCCGCAAATGTCCCTCTACATAAATAATTTATACATAGAAACGTAGGAAAATTTGTGGTGGTCGCAGTGATAACACTGCTGAAGCTGTCAGCTTTATAGTTTTGGCGTGACACACAAAGATGCGGCAGCAACACCAACCCACGGCCGCATCTATTCCCATGTTAACGGGAGAGGAGAAATTTCCAAAAGGAGCAGGGAGCACCTGTTCTTTCTCTGACTGCTGAGGCCAGAGTTTTTCACATTTTGGTCTGAAACTGGACACAGAACTGCTCAACAAGATGACGACGCTGTAGGTCATTTCGGATTTTGGATGCGCCAAACCGTTTGGTCAGAAATCCTTTTTGTTCAAGGGGCTTCATTTAGAGATTTTCTGTGTCTCAGAGGGAGAAATACAGACTGCGCGCGCAGGTGTGCTTAATTACTCTGGCCTGGAGCTGACCCTGGTTGCTTGGCAACCCTGCCTGAGGAAGCAGAGGGGGGAGGGGCTGTTTTCACACACACAGCTTGTTGTATTAATACTGAATTTGCTGAGCAGTGTCAATAATAATGTATGGGGGCGACGGGGCCAGAGTCAGGCACACTCAAAATTTCTTTAGAAATTTTTCTAGTTATTATTATTGAGTGTGCCTGAAAGAGCACACTATATGTTATTCCCCGCGCTTATTGAGTGTGCCTGAAAGAGCACACTATATACTATTCCCCATACTTAATTTTATTATTATTATTATTATTATTATTCTTATATTTCTTCCGTATGTTTTTTCGGTTCGCTTCTCCTCCCAGAGTTTTGGTCACACATACACAAAAAAGGTGTCAAATCGACCGGCTCGGCCGTGACAAGTGTGCTATGACTTTTCTAAGGGTTTTGGCAAACGGTTTTGCCAAAAATCGCCAAAAACCACGCCAAAAAAATGAATGGGTGTGTATTGGTAGAATGTCCCAGACCTAGAGTGGGTGATGTCATCGCTAGAGGGCAGAGAGAGAGAGAAATTCGTCAAAAAAAAAAATTTGTAAACTGTGATTGAGGCCACAAATGTCTCTCTACAGAAATAATTTTAAAGCTAGAAATGTAGGAAAATTTGTGGTGGTCGCAGTGATAACACTGCTGAAGCTGTCGGCTTTATAGTTTTGGCGTGAGACACAAAGATGCGGCAGCAACACCAACCCACGGCCGCATCTACGCCCATGTTAACGGGAGAGGAGAAATTTCCAAAAGGAGCAGGGAGCACCTGTTCTTTCTATGACTACCAAGGCCAAGGTTTATACAATTTTCGCCTCAAATATATATGTAGATGATCAGGAGAAGCTCAAGATGCTCATAGTGAAGTCGGTTCAATGATAGGCCAAACGGTTTGGCCACCACACCGTCTTTTTCGACGGGCGGTTTCAGCATTTTCTCTCTCTCTCTCTGGGCATTTCCAACTGACATTGTAACAGGTGCACCTAACTGCTCTGCTGATTAGGGCCGGCAGTTGGCCCTGGTTGCTTGGCAACCTCAAGCCTGTCTGAGGGAGGAGAGGGGGGAGGGGCTATCTTAATCAATGACTATCAAGGCTACATTTTTAATGTCGGCCATTTTATCCTTCTCTCTCGCAGACACAAACACACACAAACACACACACGCACACACACACAAACATACACACACACACACACACAACAAGACTTTCAAAATAAGAGTTCCTTCAAAATAAAAGACTGTAAAACTTTCTCCTTAACTGCCCTCCACAAGCCTGACTGTGATTAACTTGATTGAACTCTCTGTATAATAACAATAACTGTCAATAATACAGTTTGAATGTCGGCCATTTTATCCTTCTCTCTCACAGAGATAAACACAGACAGATAGATGGATAGAGGGAGACACAGACAGACAGACAGACAGACACACACAGACACACACTAGACAAAATTCTTTCAAAATAAGAGTCCCTTCAAAATAAAAGACTTTGGAAAACCCTCTAATTAACAGACAAAACACACACACGCGCGCATACACACGCTGACAGCTATTTAATGTAGGGCTCGACGGGGCCAGAGTCAGGCACACTCAAAATTTCTTTAGAAATTTTTCTAGTTCTTATTATTATTATTCTTCCGTACGTTTTTCGGTCGACTACTCCTCCCAGAGTTTTGGTCGCACATACACAAAAAAGGTGTCAAATCGACCGGCTCGGCCGGGATCGGTATGCTATGACTTTTCTAAGGGTTTCACTGAACGGTTTTGCCAAAAATCGCCAAAAACCACGCCAAAAAAATGAATGGGTGTGTATTGGTAGAATGTCCCAGACCTAGAGTGGGTGATGTCATCGCTAGAGGGCAGAGAGAGAGAGAAATTCGTCAAAAAAAAAATTTGTAAACTGCGATTGAGGCCACAAATGTCTCTCTACAGAAATAATTTTATAGCTAGAAATGTAGGAAAATCTGTGGTGGTCGCAGTGATAACACTGCTGAAGCTGTCGGCTTTATAGTTTTGGCGTGAGACACAAAGATGCGGCAGCAACACCAACCCACGGCCGCATCTACGCCCATGTTAACGGGAGAGGAGAAATTTCCAAAAGGAGCAGGGAGCACCTGTTCTTTCTATGACTACCAAGGCCAAGGTTTATACAATTTTCGCCTCAAATATATATGTAGATGATCAGGAGGAGCTCAAGATGCTCATAGTGAAGTCGGTTCAATGATAGGCCAAACGGTTTGGCCACCACACCGTCTTTTTCGACGGGCGGTTTCAGCATTTTCTCTCTCTCTCTCTGGGCATTTCCAACTGACATTGTAACAGGTGCACCTAACTGCTCTGCTGATTAGGGCCGGCAGTTGGCCCTGGTTGCTTGGCAACCTCAAGCCTGTCTGAGGGAGGAGAGGGGGGAGGGGCTATCTTAATCAATGACTATCAAGGCTACATTTTTAATGTCGGCCATTTTATCCTTCTCTCTCGCAGACACATACACAGACATAGATAGAGAGACACACAGACTTTCAAAATAAGAGTCCCTTCAAAATAAAATATTTTAGAAAACTCTCTCCTTAACAGGCAAAACACACACGCACACACACAAACATACACACACACACACACACACACACAACAAGACTTTCAAAATAAGAGTTCCTTCAAAATAAAAGACTGTAAAACTTTCTCCTTAACTGCCCCCCACAAGCCTGACTGTGATTAACTTGATTGAACTCTCTGTATAATAACAATGACTGTCAATAATACAGTTTGAATGTCGGCCATTTTATCCTTCTCTCTCAGAGATAAACACAGACAGATAGATGGATAGAGGGAGACACAGACAGACAGACAGACACAAACAGACCCACGGCCGCATCTACGCCCATGTTAACGGGAGAGGAGAAATTTCCAAAAGGAGCAGGGAGCACCTGTTCTTTGTATCACCACGAAGGCCAAAGTTTATCCAATTTTCGCCTGAAAATCTGCCCAGACATGGTCCACGAGACGAGCTTACTGTTGGTACTTTCGGATTTTGGTTTGTGGCACACCTTATGGCATTTTTTGCCACCTCTTCGAGGGAGTTCATTTGAAGATTTTCTCTGTGTGTTTCTCTGGGCATTGCCAACTGACAACAGGTGCACCTAACTGCTCTGCTGATTAGGGCAGTTGGCCCTGGTTGCTTGGCAACCTCAAGCCTGTCTGAAGGAGGAGAGGGGGGAGGGGCTATCTTAATCAATGACTATCAAGGCTACATTTTTAATGTCGGCCATTTTATCCTTCTCTCTCGCAGACACACACACACACACACACACAGACAAGACAAAAGGCTTTCAAAATAAGAGTCCCTTCAAAATAAAAGACTTTGAAAAACTCTCTTTGACAGACAGACAGACAGACAGATCAAAGGCTTTCAAAATAAAAGTCCCTTCAAAATAAGAGTCCCTTCAAAATAAAAGACTTTGTAAAACTCTCTCCTTAACGGACACAGATTTTGTACTACAGAAATAAAAATTATATCACTAGACATTCTAACAGGTGCACCTAACTGCTCTGCTGATTAGGGCCGGCAGTTGGCCCTGGTTGCTTGGCAACCTCAAGCCTGTCTGAGGGAGGAGAGGGGGGGAGGGGCTATCTTAATCAATGACTATCAAGGCTACATTTTTAATGTCGGCCATTTTATCCTTCTCTCTCGCAGACACAAACACACACACACACACAAACATACACACACACAACAAGACTTTCAAAATAAGAGTTCCTTCAAAATAAAAGACTGTAAAACTTTCTCCTTAACTGCCCTCCACAAGCCTGACTGTGATTAACTTGATTGAACTCTCTGTATAATAACAATAACTGTCAATAATACAGTTTGAATGTCGGCCATTTTATCCTTCTCTCTCACAGAGATAAACACAGACAGATAGATGGATAGAGGGAGACACAGACAGACAGACAGACAGACACACACAGACACACAGAAACACACACTAGACAAAATTCTTTCAAAATAAGAGTCCCTTCAAAATAAAAGACTTTGGAAAACCCTCTAATTAACAGACAAAACACACACACGCGCGCATACACATGCTGACAGCTATTTAATGTAGGGCTCGACGGGGCCAGAGTCAGGCACACTCAAAATTTCTTTAGAAATTTTTCTAGTTATTATTATTATTCTTACGCCCTTTTTTTGACGCGCTACTCGTCCCACAGTTTTTGTCACACATACACAAAAAGGTGTCAAATCGACCGGCTCGGCCGGGCGACGCGGGCTATGACTTTTCTAAGGGTTTCGGCAAACGGTTTGCCTAAAAATCGCCAAAAACCACGCCAAAAAATGAATGGGTGTGTATTGGTAGAATGTTCGCGAGCTACAGTTGGTGACATCATCGCTAGAGGGCAGAGGGAGAAAGAAATTCCTCGAAAAAAAAAATTTGTAAACTGCGCTTGAGGCCGCAAATTTCACTCTACAGAAATAATTTATACATAGAAACGTAGGAAAATTTGTGGTGGTCGCAGTGATAACACTGCTGAAGCTGTCACCTTTATAGTTTTGGCGTCACACGCAAAGATGCGGCAGCAACACCCATCCACAGCCCCATAGACTGCCATGTTAAAAAAGCGGGAAAATTTCTGGAGGAAAGCAGAAGTAACATTTCTTTGAATCGCTGTAAAGGGGACATTTCTTCCTGGTAATCACACAAAACAGGTCTCTAGACGTTCGGGAAGGGCTCAGCATGCTCACAGTAAAGTCGGTTCAGAGATTGGAGCAACGGTTTGGTCAGGAGTCCTTTCTGTTCGAGGGGTGGCTTTCAGACGTTTTTCTCTCTCTCAGCACTGTTTAATCTCACACAGCAGCTGCGGTTGATTGCTCTGCTCTGATTGGTGGGCTCCACCTGGCCCCTCTCACAGACACAGACAGGGAGCAGAGGGGGGAGGGGCTGTTTTCACTGTCTTTATAATATCAATGACTATCAGGGCTACATTTTTAATGTCGGCCATTTTATCCTTCTCTGTCGCAGACACATACACAGACATAGATAGAGAGACACACAGACTTTCAAAATAAGAGTCCCTTCAAAACAAAATATTTTAGAAAACTCTCTCCTCAACAGGCAAAACACGCACGCACACACACACAAACATACACACACACACACACACACAACAAGACTTTCAAAATAAGAGTTCCTTCAAAATAAAAGACTGTAAAACTTTCTCCTTAACTGCCCCCCCACAAGCCTGACTGTGATTAACTTGATTGAACTCTCTGTATAATAACAATGACTGTCAATAATACAGTTTGAATGTCGGCCATTTTATCCTTCTCTCTCAGAGATAAACACAGACAGATAGATGGATAGAGGGAGACACAGACAGACAGACAGACAGACACAGACACACAGACACACACACTAGACAAAATTCTTTCAAAATAAGAGTCCCTTCAAAATAAAAGACTTTGGAAAACTCTCTAATTAACAGACAAAACACACACACACGCGCATACACACGCTGACAGCTATTTAATGTAGGGCTCGACGGGGCCAGAGTCAGGCACACTCAAAATTTCTTTAGAAATTTTTCTAGTTGAGTGTGCCTGAAAGAGCACACTATATACTATCCACCATACTTATTATTGAGTGTGCCTGAAAGAGCACACTATATACTATCCACCATACTTATTATTCTTATTATTATTATTATTATTCTTCCGTACGTTTTTCGGTCGACTACTCCTCCCACAGTTTTGGTCGCACATACAGAAAAAGGTATCAAAACGTGCGGCTCGGCCGGGAATGGACTGCTATGACTTTTCTAAGGGTTTCGGCAAACGGTTTGCCTAAAAATCGCCAAAAACCACGCCAAAAAATGAATGGGTGTGTATTGGTAGAATGTTCGCGAGCTACAGTTGGTGACATCATCGCTAGAGGGCAGAGGGAGAGAGAAATTCATCGAAAAATTAATTTGTAAACTGCTCCCGAGGCCACAAATGTCACTCTACAGAAATAATTTATACATAGAAACGTAGGAAAATTTGTGGTGGTCGCAGTGATAACACTGCTGAAGCTGTCAGCTTTATAGTTTTGGCGTCACACGCAAAGATGCGGCAGCAACACCCATCCACAGCCCCATAGACTGCCATGTTAAAAAAGCGGGAAAATTTCTGGAGGAAAGCAGAAGTAACATTTCTTTGAATCGCTCTAAAGGGGACATTTCTTCCTGGTAATCACACAAAACAGGTCTCTAGACGTTCGGGAAGGGCTCAGCATGCTCACAGTAAAGTCGGTTCAGAGATTGGAGCAACGGTTTGGTCAGGAGTCCTTTCTGTTCGAGGGGTGGCTTTCAGACGTTTTTCTCTCTCTCAGCAGTGTCAAATGTCACACAGCTGTGGTTGATTGCTCTGCTCTGATTGGTGGGCTCCACCTGGCCCCTCTCACAGACACACAGACAGGGAGCAGAGGGGGGAGGGGCTGTTTTCACTGTCTTTATAATATCAATGACTATCAGGGCTACATTTTTAATGTCGGCCATTTTATCCTTCTGTGTCGCAGACACATACACAGACATAGATAGAGAGACACACAGACTTTCAAAATAAGAGTCCCTTCAAAATAAAAGACTGTAAAACTTTCTCCTTAACTGCCCCCCACAAGCCTGAGTGTGATTAACTTGATTGAACTCTCTGTATAATAACAATGACTGTCAATAATACAGTTTGAATGTCGGCCATTTTATCCTTCTTTCTCACAGAGACAAACACAGACAGACAGACAGACACACACACACACACACACACACAAACACTAGACAAAAGTCTTTCAAAATAAGAGTCTCTTCAAAATAAAAGACTTTGGAAAACTCTCCTTGTTTTCCTTGTTTTCTCCTCCTCTCCATGTTTTGTGAAGCTGATACTGGATTGAGTTTTCACAACTGCAAAAAATAGGAAGGGATTTCTTATCCCATATGATGCTGCAAATGACGTTTGAAATCTCTGTTTTTACTGTAATGTAATTGTGGAATGGGAAATAGCCCTGATGATGTCTTGTTTATTTAAGACATTTTGAAACTTACAATAAATGTTCATAAAAAATTCTAGACTTCATCATTATTGTTGCATTAGACACCACGTACAGTGAGCGCTCACTCACTGTTATTCTTTTACTTATTATTATTAATTTATTATTATTGTTATTACTTACTTATTATTCCCATCAATATGTTTATTTGTTATTTAGTTACTTTAGCAGCTTGAATTAAATCATGATCCTCCCTGCATACTCCCAGGAAAATTTCATGCCAAACTCCCTTTAAAAAATATCATATATGAACAATTATTTGCGTTTACATAAAAACACATAACTGTAGAAACACAAGAAAAACGTCGTCATATCTCAACAGTCTTCCTGTCAATTCGGCATCAATATAATACATAAATACAAACTTTTTGGCCGGCTATATTGCATCAACTCGTTACCAGCCTCACTATTTCAGTGTGAGAAAACCACGGCAATAGGTGGAAAAACAAGATTTAGCGTTAAAATACGTGGTGGTTGGTGGATTACACGTACGCCGAATTAAACACAGGTAAGACCGCTAATTAACCGTGTATTATGTATGTATCATGGTGAAGGAGAGAGGATACGATAAACAGAAAATATAGGAAAATACAGACGCACCCTCTCTGCTCTCTGCACAAGCTGCTGTCGCGTTTTATGGCCTGATTTGATATTTAATAACTTTGATTGGAGGACAGTTACGGGACGAATCTAATTGGCTCTTTGTGTTTTGGCTGGATTTAAATACTGTACTCCGCCCGGGACTCCTCCTCTCTGACTCTTCGTCTGAGGTAAGAAGACGTATTTTTATTAACTGTGTATTTCGCTAGCATGCTACTGTTACAATTGTGCCTTATAATGTTAACATTTTTATGTTTGAGCTTTTAAACTACTGTCTGCTGGTACAATTATTACATGAGTTTATAATGTGTGGCTTGCTTTAATGATAAGTGAATGAGTGGATACTTTAGATAGCTCGGTCGGTGTTTCATCTTATGAAAATTATATTTAAAATATTCACTGCTATTTTTGTCTAAAAGATCGTTTGTTATATGTAGTGGCGAGTTAATTGGAGTTTCATTTGGACGAGGTTTGTCATTTTATTTAGCTAATTTATTAAACGAATGGCTAAGACCGTTAGCCGCGGTCTTTAGCGCTAAGACCGTTAGCCGCGGCTAACGGTCTTAGCGCTAAACTAGCGGCTAACGGTCTTATCCGAGCCGCCCGTTTAGCGAGCTAACTTAGGCTAGGTAGCTTTAGCAATATGACGAAGCAATTTATAACGGTCCGTCGGGGCAGAATATCTTCACAACTCACTCGGTTAATTCAGGGGTTTATTCGACCAAGGCAGTGTTTGTTGGACAAGTATTTTTAACCACGTCGGTTTTGGTGAGTTTTCAATTTCTGTTGAAGTGTGTTTTATGGTAAGTTAGCTGGGAAATTGAGCTAGCTCGTGACTCGTTGATTGACCGCGCAGGTTGTTCGGATGAAAGTTGGTAATGTCGGCCATATGTGTGTGTGTGTGTGTGTGTGTGCGCGCGTGTGGGCTGCGATTTTTTAAATTATTGAGCGTTACATGTCTCTCCCGCCTGCTGCTTGCTTGATTTTGTGTGTCAGTGTGTACAGGATGCTACCATGATGCTAACAGTTATTATAAGAGTAGTGTACTAGCTGTGCGTAAGGTGCGAGCGAGCGAGCGAGCGAGAGAGAGAGAGACGGGCGGGAGCGTGCGTGCATATGTGTGTGTGTGTGTGAGAGAGAGAGAGAGCAGGTTAACGCAGGAAAAAGTCTTAGCAACAAATGTACATTGTAAGCTACCGTGTGACAAAAATAAAGACCACAGCCTCTCACAGTCAACCCGGAGCTCCCCCTTTGGATTAATTCACTAATATTAATGTACAGACTGCTGTGTGTGTGTGCGCGTGTGGGCTGCGATTTTTTTAAATTATTGAGCGTTACATGTCTCTCCCGCCTGCTGCTTACTTGATTTTGTGTGTCAGTGTGTACAGGATGCTACCATGATGCTAACAGTTATTATAAGAGTAGTGTACTAGCTGTGCGTAAGGTGAGCGAGCGAGCGAGAGAGAGAGAGAGAGAGAGAGAGGGGGACCGTGTGTGTGTGAATATTTTGATGATTGACAACGTGTGTCTGCTGTTAGCTTGTAAATGCAATTGATTCTAAGAGTGCATTGCATGGGTTGATTGATTTGATTTTACTGACAGACAGCTAATAATGCATTGTGAGTTGATAATGTAGGCCACAACAGTTTATGATTAAGTCAGTAATATTAATGTTGTGGTGTTATTAATGTTAACTGCTGTGTGTAAGTGCACAAGAGAGGCTGGTCTGGGCTTGTCTTTGTCTTGTGTATGAGTGTGTATATGTGGGAAGCTGCCATTATGCTAACAGTGTTTTCCTTGATTAATTTAGTAAAAATGGCATTTTTAATGTTTCACTGAGCTTTGTGTACAATGTTGGCCTGACTAACAACTTACTGTTAGTGTGATATGTGGATGACCTTATGTGGATTTTGATTTTGCTTATAGTCCAGTTTTGTTTTTGTTTTTTGTGGATTACTTTGAGTTTTAACACTGAAACAGCTGTACTTTAAGTTTATAATGTAATACTGTCGTAGCATATTGTTTTGTTTTGGATAAGTACTCACTACTTACTTACAGCTTGTTAAACTATGGCAGGCTATAAAATATTCAACCTATCCATTGATATGCCTCAATCCTCAAGTGGCACTGTGGAGCATTTTCAGTGCAAACTTTAATCCTGTTTTCTTCTGATATTAATACAGCAGTACTATTTCAATAATAGAGGTTATTATGTGATAAGGTGTATTTGTAATACCAGAGTCATAGCCATTAATGGCTTAAATTTAATATTGGGTGCATATTACGCTGAAAGCTTTTGAAAGTATTCACCACTCTTATCAGATTATTACCTAACTATTACCATGTTGTTACCGAGCTGTGATGTCAGTTGAATTGAGCAGAGCTGTGGAGCATCTTCTTTGCAAGCTTTAATCCTGTTTTTCACCTCACAGATTTACGGCTATTGACCATTTCTTTACTGGTGAGTGTTTGTCAAAGACTGTTATTAGTATAAACTATCTTCATAAATGATGTGTTGTTGTTTTTTTTTTTTCAACACTATTTGCTATGTTTCTAGAAGTGCTATGTGTGTATTTAATTCAAATGATTGTATTCAGCTTCATACTGATTTTTAAGAATAAGTGATACATTTATTCAATTATTTAAAACATAAATAAGACATTATTGTTACATGCCTGCGATGCTCACTCTTGTCATCCTGTTCTAGATAAACACTACTTCACTTAAGAGACTTGAGTATCCAGTTCTTCGTTGACCTTCAGTATTCAGTTGTTCATCTTCACCTTTTCAGGTAAGCAATTTTTTAAAATATGTTTTGTAATGTTGAGAAACAATGAAATTATTATTAATGAAGAACTTTCAATCACTGTTATGTGATGTCATGTATAGTGATGTACAAATATATCTGAAGGAAAGGTGTATTCGGGTTAATCAGTATTATTTTTTTTATTTGTTTTTTTTTTTAAATCATAGAATGGGGGAAAATAATAGATTGTTCATACAAAAACTAGTAATAACTGGTAAAAAAAGGAATTGGTAACAATAATGTTAATTCATTAATTGACGCTTGGTCAAACTCACATCTAATTAAGTGTTACTGTCTCATTAACATCTTGTATTTATTTATTTTGTAGGCTAAAACCTGAAAAGGCATCACCATTTTGTTGTTTCACATCGGAGTAAGTATTTCACGTTATGCTGTTTTTTCATTATGTGGTCATCAATATTTAGTATAGAAATCACTGTATTTTCTGACTTTTCCAGGTTTCCTGTGTCCAGCATCTTCAAGAGAGACTAAGCTAACTTTTCATATTTTTTGCACATTTATTATTTAGGTTAGGTTTGGAGTAGGTTAGATTTAGAGTAGAGTATTTAGTTTGTATAGTTTAGCTTTTTATGTTGGTCTAGGGACAGTTAAGTTAGCAAATTCATTTAGTTGAAATCACTTACAGTTGCATATTATTGTTACAATTGTGATATTTTGTGAGTTATTGTTGTGCAGGCTATTCTATATTGCAGGACCACTTGAGACGAGGAAGATCACTGCAGGCCCGCGTGTGACCAAGAAGACAAGGGTAATAGTTTAGTGCATTGTAAATATATCTCTAAATTGTTTCCAAGATGCCTAGGAAGGGCAAGCGATCCCGCGCTCAGAAAGTGCGTTGGACAAGGCTCAACCTTGCAGATCCTGCCCAACTCAGTCCAACCACTTCCGACAATCAGGGACAAATAATGCCTGAAACACCTCCACAGACCAGCCAGCTATGGAAAATGGAGAATGCACCAACCCCAACTCATTCTCCAGCCTACAAGGTTCTGAAAATACAGACACCTCCACAGTCAAAGAACCTCCGGATGACCTCTACAGAACGGGGGCCAGATGCACCCACTTGCCCCCGTTCTCCAGTTGAAAAGGTAGGCTTTTTTTATTCGTCACCAATCTAGCATTTTGTGTGTGTAATAGTCTTTGGAATGTGTATCAGGTGAGTACATTGTTCTACTTAATGTCTTGATTTTCTTTAACTTGATCTCATGTCTCATCAGACACCCAAAACGCAGACACCGACAATCACAAGCTAACAACATGACTTCATGCAAAACAATCAACATCTGTACGATATGGGTGTGTTGACTTCACATTTGATTGACAGTGGTGTGTTTTGAAAACTTAATCGACATCACAACAGCAATAAATGAGGAAGTTTGTGACTTCTTTTTTCAAATCAACCATTGCACACATCTTGATGGTAACTTTAGATTTACAAAACTATTGTGAGATTTGTACTTGTGAAACCAAAAGTTAATTGTTTTCACCTAATAATTATCTTTTCCCAGACAATTTTACCTTCAGGGCTTTCTACCAGAAAACTGGTGTTTGTGTCCTGTGTGAAACCAAAACTTAATTACTAATGCCTAAACCTAAACAAACTAACTAAAAAAGAAAAGAAGTGAAATTATGGGTTAAACATCCTTAATTAGCCCACATTCTAATATATTACTTTCAGGTGAAATATTTTTTAAATTTAAATTCTAATCTCATTTAAAGTAATTTATACTACATTCTATTTTTTCTTATGAAATTATTATGTAAAAAAAGAAAAGAAAAGGTAAGTCTAAAACTAAAAAGTGAACCTAAACTTTCCATGCGAGACGCCAACACCAGTGTTTCAAATAGCTATCTGTATACACAACTACATCAATTTACATACTTGGTTACTTTTTAGGCTTCAAAATCTTACAATAGTTTTGCAAATCCTGAGTTAATATTTACACATGACCCGGAGAGGGGCACATAAAGTACAATTATGAAATCTTGAAATAAATAGTACATATTTATGTCCTTAAAGCTGACAGATTTTCAAGGTCTTTCAATGACATTACATTTTCAGATAACAATAGTTTTATCTTTTAAAACATAAACATAATGACATTCAAATGCAGATTTCCACACACAATAATAATAAACTTTAAGTCACATTGGATAAAACACAAACATGCTTGACAGCCATGAAATTATGGGTTACACGTCCCTAATAAAGCCCACCTTTTCTTACATTTCTAATGTTAATTTCAGGTGAAATATTTTTTTGAATTAATTTATACTACATACTGTTTTTTTCTTATGAAATTCTGAAAAAAAAAATGAACACAAATACTGTAGCAATAAGATAATTAATAATAATACAAAATCTTCATGCCACACTTTGTTCAGCTTCCTGACTGGCCACATGAAGAACCTCACATTGAAGAGCCACAGCAAAGAAGGAGCAAACCTCTTTTCTCTGTGAGGGCGACCCACAGTCAGGGTGATCACAGATATCACGTCTTTAGCAGAAATCATCAGTGCACCTGCATTGCTCTTACATTTCTGGCCTACCACAGCGAGGGATCACATTTAAACACCGCCAACCTTGACAGAGTGCTCGAGATGGGAGACTCACTCTATGTTGGGATCAAAAACCAGCTACTGTTGGAGGACCGATATGTTCAGGACCACCTGACTGTTGAGGAAATGCCACACCAAGTTGTATTGGACAACAATGTCTACAATGTGCACATGTCCTCAGTAAGATGTGGACTCCTGAAGGCCCGAGAAGGAAGCCCTGGTGGCTGGTTGACTCTGGATGTACAGCTTGAGTCTCTGTCAACAGATGTCACTCATGCTCTCCTGATTGTATCTCCAGAGTGCATTGCAGTGTTCCGTGATAGATCAGGACGATACGGAGTCTTCGATTCTCATTCAAGAAATGCAAGAGGATTGCCCTACCCTGATGGAACTGCTATTATGCTGACTTTCAGCCACCTCGGTGACCTTATCATTCACCTGCACAGGCTCTTTGAAGAACGTGGTGCTCATGCCAGTTATGAGTTTGTACCAGTATCTTTTGAGTCTGTCAACAAATGCAGTGAACGTCATGGACAGCCAGCCGATGTCGAGATTACACAAAGTGCTACAGCTGTACCACCATCTGAAGGAAGTGTGAAAGCCAAGTCACCAGCTACTTACTGCAGACCAGAAGCAGAACCAGCTACAGCTCAAATCTCTGACTTACTTGTGCAAGTCCTAAACATTTCTCCAGCTGTCTCACAAGCACATGCAAGTGTGGAAGACTCTGAGAAAAATGCAGGAAAACGACAAACAAAAAGCCTGGAAACAACAGTTAAAAGTGTGGCCAAACTGAGTACAGAACAGCGACGCAAAGCTTTGAGGAGAAGTACGAGCACAAAGACAGTAGAGAAATCTACATCTCAGAGAGACAACACAAGAAAGGAATACGAACGAAAAAAATATGGTCAAGACTGTCGTTACCGTCAACAAAAGTTGCTATCGTCCAAGCATCATTATGCGGATCTTTGTGTTCAAAACAAGAAAAAACTGTACATAGTCAGAAGGTACCAAACAGATCCTGACTTTAAGATAAGACAAAGAAAATACATTAAGCAGAGGTACAACAGAGACCCTGAATTTCAGAGGAGACAAAGGAAGTACATCAAGCAGAGGTACAACACAGACCCTGAATTTCAGAGGAGACAAAGGAAGTACATCAAGCAGAGGTACAACAAAGACCCTGAATTTCAGAGGAGACAAAGGGAGTACATTAAGCAGAGGTACAACACAGACCCTGACTTTCAGATGAAACAAAGGAAATACATCAAGCAGAGGTACAACACAGACCCTGGTTTTCAGAACCAGCAGAAGAAATACATGGTCCAGAGATACAAGACAAATTCTGATGTCAGAGCAAGTAAGAGGACATGCATCACATCAAGATATGCATGTGACCAGGACTATAGGCAGAAACAAAGACAAAGTTTTCAAGAAAAGTACTACAGTGACCCAGCATTCAGGCTGCATCATATACGGCGCTGCACCCAGCAGAAAAAAGATAAAATCGCTACAAATGCTGCATTCCAAATATACCACAAGTTGCAGTGTGCCCTAAGAATCAAAAGGAAATACAGACGGACTGTAATCAACTGCCACCAAACTCCAGTGCCCCAAGATCAACCACAGCCTGTGATCAATGCCGTGATGGAGGCTGCCATATCTTCATTCCGGGAAAAGACGAAGCAAGGACCCACCTATGTCTGCACAGTGTGCCACAGGACTCTATTTCCTAACCAGGTGATGCGATGCAACAGGACAAGATATGTCAAAAACTTTGATGTGGCTGCTTCTTGCTTAACTGGTAAGTATGTTCATCTCTGTGGCATGGGATGCTCGTCCACCTGTACCATGCCACCCGAAAGAATGCAGGAGTGGATTTGCTTCAGTTGTGATGACCACCTGAGAAGAGGAAGCATGCCATCCATTGCAGTGGCAAATCAAATGGAGCTGGCGCCAATTCCTTCAGAACTGGCTGAACTTAATGTGCTCGAGCGACAGTTGATTGCAAAGATCTTGCCTTTTGCCAAAATCGTGGCATTGCCAAAAGGACAGCAAAGAGCAGTACACGGTGCTGTTGTGTGTGTGCCTTCTGAGGTAGAAGCCACAGTGAACTGTCTCCCAAGACCCAGCAGTGATGCCCAGCTATTGCAAGTTAAACTGAAACGACACATCAAGTACAAAGGACATCAGTACTTCTTCACCGTCAACATGAAGAATGTGCTAGCTGGACTAGCGACACTCAAGGACATCCATTCAGAATACAAAGATGTATCTATTGATGAAACTGCTACATTCGACAGTCTCCCAGATGATGTGCCATGTGATGAAGAACAGACACAACAGGACACCGGAGATGCAAGTGAGCAGGCTGACCAGTCGAGAAACCCAGACAAAGAGGAACTTCGACCCGGTCTGGTCTTGGACTCTTGCATGCAGCCACCCGACATAGCACAGGAAGTGTTATCTTATGGCGATGGAATTTTCAGCGTTGCACCCGCCCAAGGAAACAAACCTGTTGGCTTCTTTGCAATACCAAAACTAGAAGCCATGGCCTTCCCTGTGCAGTTCCCAACAGGCCAGAACACATTAGATGAGGTCAGGGAAAAAAAACTGTCACCGAGCAAATACTTCAATGCGAGACTGTTCTGTGTTGACACCCGCTTTGCAAGCGACCAGTGTTACCTGTTCTTCTCGCAATTTGTGACGGAAACACACATGGCTACAAATAGCATGTCCATCCAAATGCGCAAAGGCAAACCGATTACCAGAGATGGACGGAAAATCTCCAGCAAGATGCTTCAGGATAAACAAGAGGTGGAAAAACTAATCACAAATAAGGACGCTACACGCTTCATGCAACCTCTGCGAGGCACTCCAGCATACTGGGAAAAAACACTCAAAGACCTGAATGCTATGGTCAGGCAGTTGGGAAAGCCTACATTCTTTCTCACATTTTCTGCGGCTGAAATGAGATGGCCTGAGGTCATAGAGGCAGTAAAAGCTCAACAAGGAGAACAAGTTGACTTTTCACAGCTCGACTGGAATGCCAAATGCGAGATACTTCGCAGCAACCCTGTGACTGTTATGCGGCTGTTTGAGAAGAGAGTCGACGCACTGATGACAGATCTGATACTGTCACCCGCACAGCCCATTGGAGAAGTAGAGGACTACTTCTATCGGGTGGAGTTTCAAGCCAGAGGAAGTCCTCACATTCACTTGCTGGTTTGGATCAAAGATGCCCCCGAGTTTGGAGACCAAGATGACGAAGTAATCAAGTTCATCGACCAGTACATAACGTGCCAGATACCAGACCCAAATGCAGACCCGGAGCTTCACAAGATTGTGTCCGAGGTTCAAGTCCACAGCAGGAACCATTCAAAATCCTGCAAGAAAGGTAATGTATTGTGCCGATTTGGGTTTCCAAAACTTCCCATGGACAAGACCATCATCACCTATCCAAAAGAAGATGATGACAATGACGATGATGATGATGAGCAGCAACAGGTAAGTGGTCAAAAAGCCAGATGCAAAGGCAAAAGGGAAAACGAAAGAACAGAGCTCTTCGGATTCGACAAAAGGAGGCCAAGGACAAGCTACAAACGCTGCGGAATTTCATTAGTGACCCAAATGCCTCATTCAACAACTTGTCTGAGCTGCTAGAAAAATGCAACCTCACCTATGAGGAATACAGGAATTTGGTCACCAATTTAACAATGAGCAATGTCATTGTGCTGAAACGTGATCCAAAAGACTGCTGGGTGAATGGATACAATGCAGATTTGTTGAGAGCATGGAACGCTAACATGGACATCCAATTCGTGCTGGACGAGTACAGCTGTCTTATGTACATGATGTCGTACGTGTCCAAGCCGGAACATGAGATGACCCAGTTCCTGGATCAAGTCATTCGTGATGTGAAGAAAAGGGACGTCAACGAGAAAGATGAAATGAAGCACATAATGCAGGCATATGCTAAACACAGAGAGGTTAGCGCTCAAGAGTCTGTGGCACGGACATGCAGCTTGCCACTCAAAAAGTGCTCGCGAAATGTGGTGTTTATTCAGACTGACGACAACGCGATGAAGATGAGTCTTCCTATGAGCAGATTGAAGGATGTTTCACCAGATTCAGACCAAGTGTGGATGTCAGGACTACCAGAAAAATATGCAGAAAGACCCAAAACACCTGAATATGAATGTTTGTGTTTGGCTGACTTTGCATCTCAATACAGGAATGTGTATGGACAACAATGCAAAGGAAAAAATGCAGTTCCCCTTTTGAATGACAAAGGACACATTCAAAAAAGAACTGTAGGAAAGCCGTCCATCATTAGATTTGCCCGCTTCTCAGAAGAGAGAGATCCAGAAAGGTTCTACGGACGACTGCTCAAACTGTACCTCCCACACAGATCAAATGATGACCTGAAAAGCAAAGAATTCCCCACATACGAACAGTTTTACAAATGTGGTCGTAAATGGAGATATGAGGTACGGACTCTGGTCGACGCCATGAAGAAGAAGTATGAAGGACACGGCAAACGAATTGAAGAGGCACTGGAAAAAATTCAACAGGAAGGTCTGGTCGTTGATGCATGGAACAGCTTTGCACCTGAGGTGGAAGTGGATCGTCTGGAATGCATCAACCAACGAGAAGAAATAAACCCCAATGAGGAGAATGAGATGGACAACGTACCAGACTTTGCAGTGGATCGTACCAGCAGTATAGCTGTACCAGCAATAGAGGCACCAAAGCTGAGCCCGGACTTTGTGAGGAAGCTATACCAAAGCCTGAACGAAACACAGGCATCCATATTTTACACTGTGCGTGAATGGTGCCTCAAACGTGTCTGGGGTGACAATCCTGAACAGTTCTTTTACTTTGTGACTGGTGGAGCTGGTTGTGGAAAGTCACATGTAATCAAATGCATACATGAGGAGGCAACCAAGATTCTGCGCCAACTACCGAGATTCCGCGACCAAGGAGATATGTCCACGCCTGCAGTGCTACTGACTGCATTTACTGGCACTGCAGCCTTCAACATCTCTGGCAAGACCTTGCATGGAATGCTAAAATTGCCAAGAAGTTTGAAACCACCATACCAGGGACTTGGAAATGCACTGGATGAAATGAGAGCAGTACTGTCCAATGCAGAAATTCTGATAATAGATGAAATCTCCATGGTTTCAAAGGAGTTATTTGCCTACGTCCACTGGAGATTTCAGCAAATCAAAGGCAACAAGAAACCCTTCGGAGGCATGTCTGTTTTGGCAGTAGGAGACTTTTACCAACTGCCACCGCTTGGCAAAGCAAAACCACTTTGCGTGTATGAGGAGGGCGTGCTCGACATTTGGAAAGACAACTTCCAAATGGTCAACCTGACACAGATCATGCGGCAGAAAGATGATCTTGTTTTTGCAGAGCTTCTGAACAGGTTGCGGGTGAAGAGGAAGACGGACGCACTCAGTGACGAGGACAGAGCTTTACTCACCGAGACAGTGATCGACATCAAGGACTGTCCACTCGATGCCCTGCATATCTTTGCAACAAATAAAGAGGTTGATGAGCACAACCGAACAACTGTAGCAGCTCTCCACACCGATTTTGTCAACATTAAGGCACAGGACTACGCCAAAGACCCCACCACAGGTGAAATGATCCAAACAGGAGGCTTCAGAGGGATGAAAAGAGATCTACCTGACTGCATACAAGCTGCACACGGAGTACGGATTATGATACTCAGGAATCTGGATGTGGAGGATGGACTTGTGAATGGAACATTTGGAACCATTGCCAACATCGTAACAGGCCAGCAAGACAGACAAACAACAGTGACAATGATTGGACTTCAACTGGACAATCCAAACGCCGGACAGAGATTTCGTAAGAAGATTCAAGGGCAATCGGATAACCTGGTCTACGTTGAGAGAACTGAAGAGAACATGACCAAAAAAGGAGCCGTTCGAAGGCAGTTCCCAATGAAGTTGGCTTTTGCCTGCACAGCTCACAAAGTGCAAGGCATGACAATGGAGTCGGCAGTGGTGTCTCTGAAGCGTGTGTTTGAGCCTGGAATGTCGTATGTTGCCCTCAGTAGGACAACCTCACTTCAAGGGCTGCACATCACGGATTTTGAGGAAAAGAAAATCTACGCTGATCCTGAAATCACAGCTGCAATGGAAAATATGAACCAAGCGTCATTTGAGTGCACAAGACCACTCTTGCAACATGTGAAATTGGCAGACGGAACAGCACAAAACCTCAAAATTATTCACCACAATGCACAAGGACTTCCATCTCACATCGAGGACCTGAAATGCCATCATGAACTGGCACTTGCCGATGTGTTATGCATAACGGAAACACATTTGTCTGGATCCTTTGTTTCCCCAAAGTTCCACTTGGAAGGATACAACATGTTTGCACGCAGCAGACACGTGTCCTACTCAAACTTTCCAGACATGGCAACAAAAGATGGTGGTGGAGTTGCAGTGTACTGTAAGAGCCACATTCAGGCAGAGGCTCGGAGGTACTTTCAAAATGTGACTGATCTCGAGTTTGTAGTCGTCAAACTTGAGGCCCCAGTCAGAGCTGTGATTGCAGCTGTTTACCGACCACCACACTTCTGTCTCAAGAAGTTTCTGCCAAACATGGAAAGCCTCTTGGACTCCTTGGACATGATGAATCACCAGCCAGTCATTGTTTGTGGAGACTTTAATGAGGACCTCCTATGCAAAGGAAAAAAGGCAATACAAGAGTTGTTTCAATCAAAAGGATATAAACAACTCATCACAGTTGCAACAACGGAAAACAGGACACTTCTCGACCACATTTACGTGTCTCAACCACATACCTGCGTCAAATCTGGTGTACTGCAAACGTACTACAGTTATCACAGTCCCGTCTACTGTGTTTTAACTCTGTGATAACCGAGGATAATGCAGGTACATATCTCTTAGAGTCCGCATGTACGGGGCCTAAGGTGGTTTTGTTCTGTCCATCAAAAGGACTTCCACAATGGAAAACAGGAAACCTCTCGACAACGTTTCGCAAAACATATGCAAGGCAGTTACATATCTCTTAGAGTCCGCATGTACGGGGCCTAAGGTGGTATTGTTCTGTCCATCAAAAGGATTTCCACAACGGAAAACAGGAAAATTCTCAACCACATCTACCAAACGTGTCCAAGGCAGTTACATATCTCTTAGAGTCCGCATGTACGGGGCCTAAGGTGGTATTGTTCTGTCCATCAAAAGGACTTCCACAATGGAAAACAGGAAACCTCTCGACAACGTTCACAAAACATATGCAAGGCAGTTACATATCTCTTAGAGTCCGCATGTACGGGGCCTAAGGTGGTTTTGTTCTGTCCATCAAAAGGACTTCGACAATGGAAAACAGGAAACCTCTCGACAACGTTCGCAAAACATATGCAAGGCAGTTACATATCTCTTAGAGTCCGCATGTACGGGGCCTAAGGTGGTATTGTTCTGTCCATCAAAAGGATTTCCACAACGGAAAACAGGAAAATTCTCAACCACATCTACCAAACGTGTGCAAGGCAGTTACATATCTCTTAGAGTCCGCATGTACGGGGCCTAAGGTGGTATTGTTCTGTCCATCAAAAGGACTTCCACAATGGAAAACAGGAAACCTCTCGACAACGTTCGCCAAACGTATGCAAGGCAGTTAGATATCTCTTAGAGTCCGCATGTACGGGGCCTAAGGTGGTATTGTTCTGTCCATCAAAAGGACTTCCACAATGGAAAACAGGAAACCTCTCAACAACATTTACCAAACGTATGCAAGGCAGTTACATATCTCTTAGAGTCCGCATGTACGGGGCCTAAGGTGGTATTGTTCTGTCCATCAAAAGGATTTCCACAACCAGGAAAACAGGAAACTTCTCAACTACATTTACCAAACATATGTAAGGCAGTTACATATCTCTTAGAGTCCGCATGTACGGGGCCTAAGGTGGTTTTGTTCTGTCCATCAAAAGGACTTCCACAATGGAAAACAGGAAACCTCTCGACAACGCTCGCAAAACGTATGCAAGGCAGTTACATATCTCTTAGAGTCCGCATGTACGGGGCCTAAGGTGGTATTGTTCTGTCCATCAAAAGGATTTCCACAACCAAACAGGAAACCAGGAAACCTCTCGACAACATTTACCAAACGTATGCAAGGCAGTTAGATATCTCTTAGAGTCCGCATGTACGGGGCCTAAGGTGGTATTGTTCTGTCCATCACAATCTCTCTGGTTGCATTTTTTTTCATGTTTATCAATGTAACCTTTTATCTGACCAAACATTTGTAAGGCAGTTCGATATCTCTTACAGTCCGCATGAACGGGGCCTAAGGGGGTATTGTTCTGTCAATCATAATCTCTCTGGGTGCATTTTTTATTTTATTTATTTTACGTTTATCAATGTAAACTTTTTATCTGACCAAACATTTGTAAGGCAGTTTGGTATCTCTTAGAGTCCGCATGAACGGGGCCTAAGATGGTATTGTTCTGTCCATCACAATCTCTCTGGGTGCATTTTTTATTTTTTCATGTTTATCAATGTAACTAATTATCTGGGTGCATGTTATGTGATGTTTAATCTAGAGCCTTGTGTTTTGAGTCACAGCAGTACACATATGGTGTCACAGTGAGGTATGTATTGGCTGGGAATAGAAAGTCGAAGGGACAGAGCAGCTGACTATTATCTACAATGAAGGTAGGCTACAGTTCCAGTGATGCAGAGAGGATAGGGACAGCAGCTCCAAAATTGAGGTAAATAATAGTTTAAGTATATAGTCGCAGTACAAATCATTGCTGGTGTTAATTTGATCAACTGTTCACATACTGTATATTCTTTTGGTCATAATTCCTTCTCATAGACAGATATAAAATGTCTCTCAGTATGCTTTTTTCCCCCCCCATAGACGCCATGTTGCTGTTACATTGTGATTTTGTGCCGGAGGGGAACAACATCCAAGAGACCAACAGCAGAAGGAGAAACACAACATAGACAACAAAATAAATTTAAGTCTATTTTTTCTTTGAAATAAGATTTGTTTCCAGTAATTTTGTGATTTACTAAAGTTATATTGTTTATCTGTACTCAGAAAACACTGTATTAATATTATTGTTTTTTCTTTCTTTTTTTCCTGTCCTGAAGGGGAACAACAAGATGGAATTGACAACATTAATGCTAACATGCTAAGTGCTCTTTTTACTTCTCAGGACACTTTCACTATTTATATTTCATTATTTCTTACAAATATTTTGATCTGTAAACTGAAACGTTGGTGTTTGGTTTGCTCTATGATTATTCTATCATCAAATTAATGATTTTCTCTCCTTTTTTCTTTTTTTGTTGTTTTGTGATTGTGCATAGATCTGACACTTGATGAACACCATGCAAAGAAGGATGGCAGCAACCCCAAAGTCAAAAGTAGGATCGTCAGTGAGGACTACAGCTAAGACGGCAGCCGTTCAACCTGTGAAGAATCAGCATTCCAACACAAGGCTTGAGGTAAAATCTTAAATATTAGTAAAGATTGTAGTTTCATTGCCTTCTATCACATTTTTGTGAGTACTTTGTAAACATATAGCATCAACAACTTGTCTTTCTCAACTTGTTTTTTTCACACTACAAACAAGATGACAAGTAGGAAGAACGCACTGCTGGCGCTAATTTCAGCAACTGTTCTCATACTGTATATTGTTTTGGTAGTAATTCCATTTCATAGACAGATGCGATGTCTCTCAATGTTTGTTTGTTTTTTCCATAGTCTCAATGTCGCTGGTACATCATGATTTTGTGCCGAAGGGGAACAACATCCAAGAGACCAACAGCAGAAGAAGAAACACAACATAGACAACAAAATAAATTTAAGTACTCTTTTCCTTTGAAATGAGATTCTTTTCCAGTAGTTTTGTGATTTACTAAAGATATATTGTTTATCTGTAATCAGAAAACACTGTATTAATATTATTGTTTATTCTTTCTTTTTTTCCTGTCCTGAAGGGGAACAACAAGACGGAATCGACAACATTAAGCTAAGTGCTCTTTTTGCTTCTCAGGACACTTTCATATATTCTATTTATATTTCATGATTTCTTACAAATATTTTGATCTGTAAACTGAATCGTTGGTGTTTAGTTTGCTCTATGATTATTCTATCATCAAATTAATGATTTTCTCTCCTTTTTTCTTTTTTTGTTGTTTTGTGATTGTGCATAGATCTGACACCTGATGAACACCATACAAAGAAGGATGGCAGCAACCCCAAAGTCAAAAGTAGGATCGTCAGTGAGGACTACAGCTAAGACGGCAGCCGTTCAACCTGTGAAGAATCAGCATTCCAACACAAGGCTTGAGGTAAAATCTTAAATATTAGTAAAGATTGTAGTTTCATTGCCTTCTATCACATTTTTGTGAGTACTTTGTAAACATATGTAAAATATATAACTCAAATGGGGAAACATCTGCACTTAACAGTTTACTAACTACTATTATTATTATTTGTTTTATTTAGAATTGGTCGCGGCAGATGGCCACCCACCATGATCCGGGTTCTGCTCAAGGTTTCTGCCACAGGCAGTTTTTCCTTGCCACCGTCGCCAAGTGCTTTGTCATGCTGGGAATTGTAGTGGAGATTGTTAAAACTGTTATCACAGAACTATACGATTACAACACTATTAAACACTTTGTTACAATCTTATAGTGTTTCCTGGTCATTTCACACTTTATTACATAATTCTATCTTTTCATACAAATTTCCACAGTTGCATCGGGCATTTCAGCAGAGGGCATCCACACAGCACTTTCTCCAGGAAATGCAGTGTATTTCTTAGGCTCTTTTACAACATTTCTAAGCAAACAGTTGATTTTTAACAGCCTATTTGTTCTCTCATATGAACACACACATGTTGAAAGCTGAATCTGTCACATACCTAAGCAATGGTAGAGGTAATAAACTGTAAACTACTCGGCAGTGTCAATAAGGTATGGGTGAGAGTCACGGGCCAGAGTCAGGCACACTCAAAATTTCTTTAGAAATTTTTCTAGTTGAGTGTGCCTGAAAGAGCACACTATATACTATTCCCCATACTTATTATTCTTATTATTATTATTCTTCCGTACGTTTTTCGGTCGACTACTCCTCCCAGAGTTTTGGTCGCACATACACAAAAATGGTGTCAAATCGACCGGCTCTGCCGGGATCGGTATCGGCTATGACTTTTCTAAGGGTTTCACTGAACGGTTTTGCCAAAAATCGCCAAAAACCACGCCAAAAAATGAATGGGTGTGTATTGGTAGAATGTTCGCGAGCTACAGTTGGTGACATCATCGCTAGAGGGCAGAGGGAGAGAGAAATTCATTGAAAAATAAATTTGTAAACTGCGCTCAAGGCCGCAAATGTCACTCTACAGAAATAATTTATACATAGAAACGTAGGAAAATTTGTGGTGGTCGCAGTGATAACACTGCTGAAGCTGTCACCTTTATAGTTTTGGTGTCACACGCAAAGATGCGGCAGCAACACCCATCCACAGCCCCATAGACTGCCATGTTAAAAAAGCGGGAAATTTTCTGGAGGAAAGCAGAAGTAACATTTCTTTGAATCGCTGTAAAGGGGACATTTCTTCCTGGTAATCACACAAAACAGGTCTCTAGACGTTCGGGAAGGGCTCAGCATGCTCACAGTAAAGTCGGTTCAGAGATTGGAGCAACGGTTTGGTCAGGAGTCCTTTCTGTTCGAGGGGTGGCTTTCAGACGTTTTTCTCTCTCTCAGCACTGTTTAATCTCACACAGCAGCTGCGGTTGATTGCTCTGCTCTGATTGGTGGGCTCCACCTGGCCCCTCTCACAGACACAGACAGGGAGCAGAGGGGGGAGGGGCTGTTTTCACTGTCTTTATAATATCAATGACTATCAGGGCTACATTTTTAATGTCGGCCATTTTATCCTTCTCTGTCGCAGACACATACACAGACATAGATAGAAAGACACACAGACTTTCAAAATAAGAGTCCCTTCAAAACAAAATATTTTAGAAAACTCTCTCCTCAACAGGCAAAACACACACGCACACACACACACACACACACACAAACATACACACACACACAACAAGACTTTCAAAATAAGAGTTCCTTCAAAATAAAAGACTGTAAAACTTTCTCCTTAACTGCCCCCCACAAGCCTGACTGTGATTAACTTGATTGAACTCTCTGTATAATAACAATGACTGTCAATAATACAGTTTGAATGTCGGCCATTTTATCCTTCTCTCTCAGAGATAAACACAGACAGATAGATGGATAGAGGGAGACACAGACAGACAGACAGACACACACAGACACACAGACACACACACTAGACAAAATTCTTTCAAAATAAGAGTCCCTTCAAAATAAAAGACTTTGGAAAACCCTCTAATTAACAGACAAAACACACACACACGCGCATACACACGCTGACAGCTATTTAATGTAGGGCTCGACGGGGCCAGAGTCAGGCACACTCAAAATTTCTTTAGAAATTTTTTTAGTTGAGTGTGCCTGAAAGAGCACACTATATGTTATTCCCCGCGCTTATTATTATTATTATTCTTACGCCCTTTTTTTGACGCGCTACTCGTCCCACAGTTTTTGTCACACATACACAAAAAGGTGTCAAATCGACCGGCTCGGCCGGGCGACGCGGGCTATGACTTTTCTAAGGGTTTCGGCAAACGGTTTGCCTAAAAATCGCCAAAAACCACGCCAAAAAATGAATGGGTGTGTATTGGTAGAATGTTCGCGAGCTACAGTTGGTGACATCATCGCTAGAGGGCAGAGGGAGAAAGAAATTCCTCGAAAAAAAAAATTTGTAAACTGCGCTTGAGGCCGCAAATTTCACTCTACAGAAATAATTTATACATAGAAACGTAGGAAAATTTGTGGTGGTCGCAGTGATAACACTGCTGAAGCTGTCACCTTTATAGTTTTGGCGTCACACGCAAAGATGCGGCAGCAACACCCATCCACAGCCCCATAGACTGCCATGTTAAAAAAGCGGGAAAATTTCTGGAGGAAAGCAGAAGTAACATTTCTTTGAATCGCTGTAAAGGGGACATTTCTTCCTGGTAATCACACAAAACAGGTCTCTAGACGTTCGGGAAGGGCTCAGCATGCTCACAGTAAAGTCGGTTCAGAGATTGGAGCAACGGTTTGGTCAGGAGTCCTTTCTGTTCGAGGGGTGGCTTTCAGACGTTTTTCTCTCTCTCAGCACTGTTTAATCTCACACAGCAGCTGCGGTTGATTGCTCTGCTCTGATTGGTGGGCTCCACCTGGCCCCTCTCACAGACACAGACAGGGAGCAGAGGGGGGAGGGGCTGTTTTCACTGTCTTTATAATATCAATGACTATCAGGGCTACATTTTTAATGTCGGCCATTTTATCCTTCTCTGTCGCAGACACATACACAGACATAGATAGAGAGACACACAGACTTTCAAAATAAGAGTCCCTTCAAAACAAAATATTTTAGAAAACTCTCTCCTCAACAGGCAAAACACGCACGCACACACACACAAACACACACACACACACACACACACACACACACACACACAACAAGACTTTCAAAATAAGAGTTCCTTCAAAATAAAAGACTGTAAAACTTTCTCCTTAACTGCCCCCCACAAGCCTGACTGTGATTAACTTGATTGAACTCTCTGTATAATAACAATGA
The DNA here is from genome assembly GCA_946959425.1 of Argyrosomus regius. Taxonomy (NCBI): domain Eukaryota; kingdom Metazoa; phylum Chordata; class Actinopteri; family Sciaenidae; genus Argyrosomus; species Argyrosomus regius. The sequence goes on along the minus strand of CAMPSB010000506.1, from coordinate 3,899 downwards.
CTGTCAATAATACAGTTTGAATGTCGGCCATTTTATCCTTCTCTCTCAGAGATAAACACAGACAGATAGATGGATAGAGGGAGACACAGACAGACAGACAGACAGACACAGACACACAGACACACACACTAGACAAAATTCTTTCAAAATAAGAGTCCCTTCAAAATAAAAGACTTTGGAAAACTCTCTAATTAACAGACAAAACACACACACACGCGCATACACACGCTGACAGCTATTTAATGTAGGGCTCGACGGGGCCAGAGTCAGGCACACTCAAAATTTCTTTAGAAATTTTTCTAGTTGAGTGTGCCTGAAAGAGCACACTATATGTTATTCCCCGCGCTTTATTGAGTGTGCCTGAAAGAGCACACTATATACTATTCCCCATACTTAATTTTATTATTATTATTGAGTGTGCCTGAAAGAGCACACTATATACTATTCCCCATACTTAATTTTATTATTGAGTGTGCCTGAAAGAGCACACTATATGTTATTCCCCGCTTATTGAGTGTGCCTGAAAGAGCACACTATATACTATTCCTCGGGCTTATTATTATTCTTCCGTTTCTTCCGTGTCATTTTTTCGGTTCGCTTCTTGTCCCGCAGTTTTGGTCGCACATACACAAAAGTGGTATCAAAACGTGCGGCTTGATCGGGAATGGTGTGCTATGACTTTTCTAAGCGTTTCGGCAAACGGTTTTGCCAAAAATCGCCAAAAACCACGCCAAAAAATGAATGGGTGTGTATTGGTAGAATGTTCAGCGAGCTACAGTTGGTGACATCATCGCTAGAGGGCAGAGGGAGAAAGAAATTCCTCAAAAAAAAAATTTGTAAACTGCGCTTGAGGCCGCAAATTTCACTCTACAGAAATAATTTATACATAGAAACGTAGGAAAATTTGTGGTGGTCGCAGTGATAACACTGCTGAAGCTGTCAGCTTTATAGTTTTGGCGTCACACGCAAAGATGCGGCAGCAACACCCATCCACAGCCCCATAGACTGCCATGTTAAAAAGCGGGAAATTTTCTGGAGGAAAGCAGAAGTAACATTTCTTTGAATCGCTCTAAAGGGGACATTTCTTCCTGACAATCACACAAAACAGGTCTCTAGACGTTCGGGAAGGGCTCAGCATGCTCACAGTAAAGTCGGTTCAGAGATTGGAGCAACGGTTTGGTCAGGAGTCCTTTCTGTTCGAGGGTGGCTTTCAGACGTTTTTCTCTCTCTCAGCACTGTTTAATCTCACACAGCAGCTGCGGTTGATTGCTCTGCTCTGATTGTTGGGCTCCACCTGGCCCCTCTCACAGACACAGACAGGGAGCAGAGGGGGGGAGGGGCTGTTTTCACTGTCTTTATAATATCAATGACTATCAGGGCTACATTTTTAATGTCGGCCATTTTGTCCTTCTCTGTCGCAGACACATACACAGACATAGGTAGAAAGACACACAGACTTTCAAAATAAGAGTCCCTTCAAAATAAAATATTTCAGAAAACTCTCTCCTCAACAGGCAAAACACACACGCACACACACACAAACATACACACACACACAACAAGACTTTCAAAATAAGAGTTCCTTCAAAATGAAAGACTGTAAAACTTTCTCCTTAACTGCCCCCCACAAGCCTGACTGTGATTAACTTGATTGAACTCTCTGTATAATAACAATGACTGTCAATGATACAGTTTGAATGTCGGCCATTTTATCCTTCTCTCTCACAGAGATAAACACAGACAGATAGATGGATAGAGGGAGACACAAAAAAAACACAGACACACAGACACACACACTAGACAAAATTCTTTCAAAATAAGAGTCCCTTCAAAATAAAAGACTTTGGAAAACCCTCTAATTAACAGACAAAACACACACACACACGCGCATACACACGCTGACAGCTATTTAATGTAGGGCTCGACGGGGCCAGAGTCAGGCACACTCAAAATTTCTTTAGAAATTTTTCTAGTTATTATTATATATTCTTACGCCCTTTTTTTGAACGCGCTACTCGTCCCACAGTTTTTGTCACACATACACAAAAAGGTGTCAAATCGACCGGCTCGGCCGGGCCAAGGGGCTATGACTTTTCTAAGGGTTTCGGCAAACGGTTTTGCCTAAAAATCGCCAAAAACCACGCCAAAAAAATAATGGGTGTGTATTGGTAGAATGTTCGAGAGCTACAGTTGGTGACATCATCGCTAGAGGGCAGAGGGAGAAAGAAATTCCTCAAAAAAAAAATTTGTAAACTGCGCTTGAGGCCGCAAATTTCACTCTACAGAAATAATTTATACATAGAAACGTAGGAAAATTTGTGGTGGTCGCAGTGATAACACTGCTGAAGCTGTCACCTTTATAGTTTTGGCGTCACACGCAAAGATGCGGCAGCAACACCCATCCACAGCCCCATAGACTGCCATGTTAAAAGAGGGGGAAAATTTCTGGAGGAAAGCAGAAGTAACATTTCTTTGAATCGCTGTAAAGGCAAGGTTTATACAATTCTTCCTGGTAATCACACAAAACAGGTATGTAGACGTTCAGGGGAAGGGCTCAGCATGCTCACAGTAAAGTCGGTTCAGAGATTGGAGCAACGGTTTGGTCAGGACGTCCTTTCTGTTCGAGGGGGCTTTCAGACGTTTTCTCTCTCTCTCACAGGGCATTTAATCTCACACAGTAACAGCTGCGGCTGATTGCTCTGCTCTGATTGGTGGGCTCCACCTGGCCCTGGTCTTGCCCTCACAGACACAGACAGGGAGCAGAGGGGGGAGGGGCTGTTTTCACTGTCTTTATAATATCAATGACTATCAGGGCTACATTTTTAATGTCGGCCATTTTATCCTTCTCTGTCGCAGACACATACACAGACATAGATAGAGAGACACACAGACTTTCAAAATAAGAGTCCCTTCAAAACAAAATATTTTAGAAAACTCTCTCCTCAACAGGCAAAACACGCACGCACACACACACAAACATACACACACACACACACACACACACACACACACACAACAAGACTTTCAAAATAAGAGTTCCTTCAAAATAAAAGACTGTAAAACTTTCTCCTTAACTGCCCCCCACAAGCCTGACTGTGATTAACTTGATTGAACTCTCTGTATAATAACAATGACTGTCAATAATACAGTTTGAATGTCGGCCATTTTATCCTTCTCTCTCAGAGATAAACACAGACAGATAGATGGATAGAGGGGAGACACAGACAGACAGACAGACAGACAGAACAGACACACAGACACACACACACCGGGCGGTTTCCAGCATTTTCTCTCTCTCTCTTTGGGCATTTCCAACTGACATTCTAACAGGTGCACCTAACTGCTCTGCTGATTAGGGCCGGCAGTTGGCCCTGGTTGCTTGGCAGCCTCAAGCCTGTCTGAGGGAGGAGAGGGGGAGGGGCTATCTTAATCAATGACTATCAAGGCTACATTTTTAATGTCGGCCATTTTATCCTTCTCTCTCGCAGACACAAACACACACACACACAGACACACACGCACACACACACAAACATACACACACACACACACACACAACAAGACTTTCAAAATAAGAGTTCCTTCAAAATTAAATACTGTAAAACTTTCTCCTTAACTGCCCTCCACATGCCTGACTGTGATTAACTTGATTGAACTCTCTGTATAATAACAATAACTGTCAATAATACAGTTTGAATGTCGGCCATTTTATCCTTCTCTCTCACAGAGATAAACACAGACAGATAGATGGATAGAGGGAGACACAGACAGACAGACAGACAGACACACACAGACACACAGAAACACACACTAGACAAAATTCTTTCAAAAATAAGAGTCCCTTCAAAATGTAAAAGACTTTGGAAAACCCTCTAATTAACAGACAAAACACACACACG